>BRDA01082354.1:0-37500 GCA_036984385.1 Crenuchus spilurus | reverse complement strand
ACAAGAAGCACAAGCAATGACAGAAACAGAGACCTGACAATGTTGCAATTTATTGAATTGTATCGGCACAATCCTACCAATACAGCACGAGTTCGAAGCCTTAGCTAGAATCTGTCCTACTGTCTGTAGCAGTGATATCATCTACATGAGTGGTCAGTTATGTTGTCCATAAACAGCATAAAGAAGTACTGATTTTGTTTCGGCGCATGCTGTCCACAATGTTCCATTAAACCGTTCACAAAACACTGGCGATGACTCAGCTGCTGGCTCCAGTCCAGACCCATCCTGCGATACGCCTCGGCCTGTCTTAATAACCTGCTTAAGAGTGTGTTAAGGAGAGAGAGGATGGGCCACTGAGTGGCGTAGAATGGCTGTTTAACTGTAAGACGTGTCATTACAGAGACAGTCTTGCTTAATCATGACTCTGGAGATAAAGGCTGTTAGGCTGATGCTTAGAGGGGTTCCACCACACACTGAGTGTGCTGTAGAGTTCAGCAGTCATCCAGAGTGTGTACACTCACCAGGGTTGCAAGAGTTCCTTAACAATCTCCAGTCATAAAGATTTTAGACCCATCTACATGTATGTAAAGTGGCCATTCGAACACATAAAGATGATTAGCATTTGAAACTTTGCTGCTTCTTTATTTTACACTTTTTAAAACCATTACTGAGACGTGTAAGAATATTATGTGAACCTACCTAAAAGTGAGAATAACCGTGCTTGGTTTGATCCTTTCCTCTTTCCTTTTTGCTCAGGTTAGCTGTGTATCAATCACCAGAGTCCTTGTTCCCTTCAGGAATCAATGGCTCGTGGCACAACGCTATGGCAGCTCTAGAATATCCCACATAGTTAGCAGTTACTGAGGTGCTGCCACCACCATGTTTCACCCGGTACCCTATTAAGCCCTTTTGGACATCAGTCAACTCACGTCCTTTGCCCAGGATGATTGTTTTGCACTCTGCTACAACTAAAGCCTACCATACACCTAACGACTTTGAAAAGATTGTTTAACAGACTAAAGTCTGACACCATCTCACATCTACAGACTTTTTAGTCACAGTCTAGTCGCAGGCTTAAGCTTTTGGAAAGACTGTGGATCTTGCAGGGTCACTAATTTAAAGACTGCAACTAGAGTCTTTAGAGGTTATTTCCCATCTGCTTTCATTTTACAGAGAATTAATGCAATAAAGAGCAGAATTATTGCAAAATGTTTATTTATTAAAGCTTTCGTTGTATCAAAAATAATTTGACGCACAATAAGACAACATAGTGCAAAATCTAAATATAGTAACGTGCATTACAGATACAGAGCTATCAGAGCTCAAAATACTGTCAACAGAGGATTCACATCCAGGCATTCCTGGTCCTGTGTGTCTGCAGGATCCTCATTTTCTTCAAGCTGTTGGGGAAAACAATAACTTTTAAGATTATAATGATCGTTAAATAGCCCCGTTCAGTAGTGTTTAGTTAGCTAGTTAGCTTTAGCATAGCAAACACACCTGGGATTTCGAGGGCTTCACCAATTTGTCCACTTTTTTCCTTTTCGTCTCCGTTGTGTAGTAAATGGTAAAACTCTTGCTCGCTCCACCAGTTCCTCCTCATGTTCTACAGTCCAGGAGAACCGTAGTTTCCGAGCTCTACCCGCCAGACATTCGTGTATTCAGGGGCGTGGCACCAAATTCTGGGCCCTATGGACAAGCAGTGCCCAGGGCACCTCGCCCCTATTATCAAATATTATTTATTTAATATTTAAAGGAAAATTAAATTCCAGACTCTTCAAGGGCCCTCGCCCCACGTGGGGCCCTGGTAACTCAGTCCCACTTTCCCCCCCACTACCACGCCCCTGCGTGTATTTACTATTTGCCTTTGCAGCTTCCCGTAGCTCTCCTATTGGTTCCCAACAGTATTTACTCGGGTCAACCAGGGGTCAACTCTTACAACTTGTGATAATATTAAACATTTTTGATTTTATCGGAACGCCTCGACGCGAAAAAGACTGACTAAAACTTTCAGTCCTGACCACCTTACACTTAACGATCGAGATGATGCGACTCTAGCAAGACTTGTGTCTTGTGTCAAGGTAGGCCTTACTTGTGTGCTCACTTATTTATACATGCAGCAAACCTTGTCACATTGCATTTTTTGGGTGACCAAGGTGGGACACAAAGTTACAGTGGCGTGAGTTACTAAATGGCAGGTGATGAAAACCTGATATTACAGTAGTGATCACGAGAATCTATGATGCTCAACAATAGGTCTCAAAAATAGCTCCATCAGGTGTCATTGATAGGCACATTTCTCCAATAGGTACCACTAAATGAGCATCCTTGACTCCTGTTGGAGATGGTTAGCAAACACCAGTAGCATTTACAACAGGTGGCAAACCTTTGGTATGAAACAAAGCCAATCCTGGCCTCTTTAATGTCATCTCTCTGCCTGTAATGTCATTTATCTTAGCACTTTCAACCACATTTCACAAGCACTTCGGCTTCCGCATCCCTTCATACTCTCATCGCTCAGTCAGTCTGAGACACTTCAACTCATCATCCACTGCGAGCCACATGCCTATGCAAGGCAGCTGTTTCACCCGGCTAATCAGAACATTTACAGTCAAGTGGCTCCAGCTAATTCACCTTAATAGCATGTCAAGAGCGTTTTTTTACATTTACAGGATATATTCACCATTCCTGCCAACGGTTTAAGTGCAGATTAATACGCCGTGCCAGCAGAAGGAGAGAAAGCGCTGGGCTCTCTGTCAAAAGCAATGAGGTGCTCAAGCTGACAAACAGATAGCTAGCAAAAGCACTTTGCTACACTCACCACTTCTTAACTGTGTTATTCAGAAGAAGAGAATGCCAGAGTGATGAGTTAAATCCAGAATTTTCTCCATAACACTTAGTTTTAGACACTCACTGGCCACTTCATTAGGTACATATACCTGGTATCTGGTATCTACACTCATTGTCTATTTTAGCTGCACTGAGCTGTACACTTTGTTAGCCCTTCAATGGTCAAGACCCCTACATGACCACTCCAGAGCATTATTTGGGTGGTCACCATCATCCTGATCATTGTAGAAGAGATGAAAGGTGGTTAACAAAGTATACAGAGAAAGAGATGAACTACAGTCTGTACCTGTAGAACTGCAACGTGCATCTATATGGTATGTGTACCTAACGAAGTGGCCCTCCCATTTTCCATTGTGTTCTCTTTTTACCCCCCTGCTACCCCCCTGTTAATCAAATTAGCAATTAGGCCTAGCCGATGTTCAAGGCTGTATGTTTCACAACAGCTGCTGTAGTTGCTAAGTCTACAATTCTTTCTCCATCAGCATTTTTCTTGCCGCTCCACTGCAGAACAGCTCCTGATGGAGTTTAATGAACGACGCTGACCTAAGTCACTCTGTAGCTTATAGTGAGCTGTAGTGGAGAGATATTGCATTGCCCTTTGGCATTGTGTTTTAGAGTTGACCTGTAGATGAGGTCCAATGATCCAGGTCTACTTAATGGCTGTGACCACAGAGGTTTAAAGGTATTTCAGGGAATGAAATGAATATAGGCTATGTCTATGATTTATAGATGTAATTCCAACCCGAGGCACAGACAAAGGAGTGCCCGCCCCTCCCCTGAAATATTTTATGACTCCCAAATGGTTATTCATGAGTGGTTGCGACACAGATACCGTGCAATGTATTATATACATCAAATAACATTGTTTGCACAATAATTATGGTATAATGATGCTCATAAAAGATTAACAAAGCAATCACTGTTCTCCCTTCTCCTATAGCTTTTATTGTTTTTAATTGGCTAACATTTGCTATGGTGAAGATAGGATTAAACAGTTGAGATTGAAAGCTGAAAGAACAGCTGTTTGAAAGCTACAAGCCTCATAAACTACCATTCAACAGTTTGGGGTCATACAATCCAGAAACGCTGCTGCTCCAGATAAGTTGTTGACAGTGACCTTTAGAACTTTTGGCTTTAGTACAGCTGTTAACTGTCCATCAGAAGTTTAGCACGTAGGTATAGTGTAAATACACTACAAGGAGATATATAGTCCATAAACTACAGTGGAACCTTGATTATCGTTTGCCCTGGTTATCATGCAGTTCAGTTATCGTCGACTTTTTTCAGCAAAATTTTGTCCCAGTTTTCATTCATCTGCCCAGTTTTCATCAGCATGCCCAAAGTATCCAAAAACAAAGTATCCACCCACACATTCGTCACTCTCCCACACATTGGCTTTTCTCTTGTTTTGTTTTTTGTTGAGTGAGCATCACCCTGTGCATTCATCCGAAACATTTCTATTGCTTGTTTATTGACTGCCAGAAACAGACCTCTCTGGATCCATTTCCGTATGCCGAGAAGAGTCCTCAATAAAGGTAAGAGTGATGTTAAATGTTAATTTTTTCATTTAATTAATATTTTGTATTTGCTCAGTATTAGAGCACACCTGTTTGTTCCTGCGGGCAGCTTTTGTTTTGTACAACCATTCTCTGGGATTTTGACAACTATTTATTTCGCAAATGTTTTCAAACGTGGCATCACTTTATTTGGATGTGCAGTACTCCTAGTAGCTCTGTTGTTTGGGTGCCTCTTGAGTTTTTTTTTTTTTTTAAAGCTCGTTAGTTTTTGTCTGCTCTTCACTTGGTTCCAGTCATAAGTTTGGATACAGCCCCATGACCGTTTTTTGTATGTAAAACTATAGTAATTCTATATAAAATGTATTTTTGTTCATATTTTGGAGTGTCTGGAATGGATTAATTGGATTTACATTATTTCTTATTGGAAATATTGCTTCAGTTATTGTTCATTTCAGTTATCATGACGGAAACCGAGGTTCCACTTTACTAAAATTTTTATTCTATACTCTAATAAGGTGATCTTCATCAATATGCAACCTCCATTAAACATGTACACAAACAAAAGTAGGTTTCTGTCATCTTATCTGCTTAACCCTGGTCAGGGTCACGGTGAGTCCCCTACCCCTTTACACTATTTTAGCTAAACCAAACACAGGGTGCCAATCTATCATTGGGCACACACCAGCACAGTTTAGAGTACCCAATTCACCTGACCTGTTTTTGGACTGTGGGAGGAAACTGGCATTGCCAAAGGAAGCCCAAGCATATAACTCCACCCAGATGGGGACTTTAACCTTGGATCCCATTGCTGTGAGGCAAGTATGCTAACCACCAAACCTTGCTCAAAGCACATATTCCTGGTATTTGTGTGGCTGATGATGCCTCAATGTACTTGGCTCCTGGAGGCACTTTTAAGGGTTTCATGAATAAAATCTAAGGAGCTTCTACAAGATTCCTTGAGTGAGACATGTTACTTGAGTGAGATGGTCAGTAAGACCATCATGATCTTGACCAATAGATTCTTGGAAAGCTTGCCACTCTGTTGTACCCGGATTACTCTGGAGAGTGGCAAAGGTCACTGCTTATCGGTGCACATGTGTAGTGGTCAGTTCTAAAGGTAGCCATTAGTGTGATGGCTGGATGCGTGTATAGTTGCTAATGCAAAGGGCAGCACTCACAGTGTGTCTAGTGGTGTGTGTCAGGCACAGACTGATTTGTGCTTCTGGTTGAAGCTCTATTATGCTCCGTAACATGATGTAGCTCTAACCTGTAAATCATCTTAGCCGAGCTAGTGAACTCTCTCACTCTCTGAAGAAGAAGCTGTGAAGGTCGATGGAGGGTGCACAGAAAACGAGAACGATCGACCTGAGGGAACATTAAAGAGCAGAGTGAGAGATTTACAGATCGAAACGGCGTGCCAGAGATACTGTATGCATGTCTGTGAGTGGGTTTGCACATTTCATGAACCCAGGCCATTAAACGAATCTTTCTTTCTTTTAACGTCTGCGCCTTGCCTGAGATGATCACAGTTTAATACGCGCAAGATTTATTGCCATGCCGTTGGGAATCTCTTTCGCATCTCCGTTATGAGATATCTGACAATGCTTAACATCCGACTGTGCTTTGGGGAAACCCAGCCTAGTCTATTTACTTATTTATGACAACAAACACCGTCACAAATTGTGAGCTCAGTTGGATGCAGGAGCATCTCCTAGGACAACCTGGTGATTCATCATGTGACACACGGGCATATTAGTGTAATATCCTCATTGATTCACTCGTACCGCATGCTCATTAAGTTGTATATCTCTTACTGTACTGCCGCACTCACACTTGAGCAGTTTGCATCTCTCCTAGGAACTCTAATTCAACCTGCCGAGGCGGACAGAAAGAATTAGAAAGAAGTGCCAGTTCTGCTTGACGTTAAAGGTCATTTAAGAATAACTTCCCATTAAAGGTGGACAATCTTCATTTTCACGCTTTAGATCAGTAAGATTGACCGGTGCCATTGTGGGGAACCTTCCTCAGGTCAAGGATTGGGCTTCTTTAATGCCAATTTGATACGTTCTAGTTGAGTCCCTACTCAAGTCTGAACCAAATTGACTGAAAGTAAGACTGGCATTTAACAGACATGTTGTCTTTGCAGGCCAACAAGGTGTTAGAGTCTTGCCCTATGATGTAGTATGCTCACCTGGGCTGTTGATTGAAGGCAGCTTACTACATCAGGGCATTGGGGCAGCTGTGGCCTTTTGGTTATGGATCTGGTCTTGCGACTGGTAGGTTGCCGGTTCAGTCCCCTGTCAGGTCATGACTGAAGTGCCCTTGAGCAAGGCACCTAACCCTCAATCGCTCGATGGATAGGGCTGCCCAAGGCACATGTTCTCACAGCCTAGTGTGTGTGTTTCACTGCACAGATGGGCTAAATGCGGTGTTCAAATTTGATTGTGTAATCTAATCCAACTTTAGTCCCAGAGGCACACTACAGTTTAATTGTGCTTTAACACTCCCACTTGTCAATGAGCTGATTAATGTGATCAAGTCCATGTACGAATTTCAGTTTGACCGAGCCCAGAGAGCAAAATGATTCTGGCCCACATCTGGCCCTCATCCCCTATTTCATTTGGCACTTGTTGCATGAATTGACAGCACTTGGGCGGACCGCTCTCGGTTGCAAAATGTGGGCCACATATCAGCCAAATGTAGGTAACACTGCCATATCTCTGACAGACCTTGATCACATCTGTTTTAGAACATGTGGGCCAAATAGGTGTTTTAATATGTGGGCCACTGATGGCTCATATGTAGGTAACACTGCCATATCTCTGCTAGAAGTGGCCCACATCTGTTTTAGAACATGTGGGCCAAATAGGTGTCATAATATGTGGGCCACTGATGGCTCATATGTAGGTAACACTGCCATATCTCTGCCAGAAGTGGACCACATCTGTTTTAGAACATGTGGGCCAGATAGGTGTTTTAATATGTGGGCCATTGATGGCTCATATGTAGGTAGCACTGCCATATCTCTGCCAGAAGTGGACCACATCTGTTATGGTACATGTGGGCCAAATAGGTGTTTTAATATGTGGGTCACTGATGACTCATATGTAGGTAACACTGCCGTATCTCTACCAGAAGTGGACCACATCTGTTTTAGAACATGTGGGCCAAATAGGTGTTTTAATATGTGGGGCACATTTGGCTCATATGTAGGTAACACTGCCGTATCTCTGCCAGAAGTGGACCACATCTGTTATGCTACATGTGGGCCAAATGTGTATTTTCAATATAAGGGCCACATTCGGCTCACATGAGTTTTCTAGTGCCAAAAGTGGGTCAGCAGTGCAATTTCTCAACCAGAAGTGGCCCTGAATCTGTATGCTATCTGGGAGATGTTTCATGTGTGATGGGGTCATTTGATGGGCGTGTTAGAGGTGTTACCCAATCAGCAGAAATGTGTATATAAACCCTGCCCCATTAAAATGCAGAGTACATTCTAGTCTAATAAAGTCACTACAAACATACTTCTGTTTCTCTGGATTGTAAAGGCAGCAACTGTAACACTGAACAGGCTTTGAAGTATCAAACACATATTAAAACAATTTCATCAGCATCAGAAAGGCAAACATTGACTTCTCAGCTGCCAAAACTTATTTAACACAACAAAACATTCAACGCAACACTGTTTCCATTAAATTTTGTGCAAGATATATGTTGTACAAATAAACGTTTTACTAGGTTTTTGGAGGGGTTTGAAATCCCTGGTGGTGAAAACACTAAAATGTGCAGAGCAGTTTGCCTTCAGGACCTGGGATGGGAAACTGCATATGATATACTGTATATGTATACACTATGTGTCCAAATGTTTATGGACACCTCTTATAATGAATGCATTCAGTTGCTTTAAGTTGCACCCATTGCTGACACAGATGCACACACAGCTTAGTCCCTGTAGAGAAGTACTGCCAATAGAATATGACTCTTTGGAGCAGATAAACCTATAGGCATCTCCAGCACCTCACTAACGCTGTTGTCACTGAATGCAATCAAATCCTCATAGCAATGCAACAACATCTAGTAGGTGTTCCTGCAAAGTAGAGACAATTACTAATGCAAAAGTTATTAATACTATTATTTTTATTAATATCCAGATAGCATACGGATGTGGGCCACATCTGGATGAGAAATGGCACTGCTGGCCCACTGACAGCATGGCAAACTGCATGTGAGCCAAATGTGGCTCTTATAATGAAAATACACATTTGGCCCACATGTTACCATAACAGATATGGACCACTTCTGGCAGAGATATAGCAGTGTTACCTACATATGAGCCACCAGTGGCCCGCATATTAAAACACCTATTTGGCCCACATGTTCTAAAAAAGATGTGGTCCACTTCTGGCAGAGATGTGGCAGTGTTACCTACATATGAGCCAAAAGTGGCCCACATTAAAACACCTATTTGGCCCACATGTTCTAAAAGAGATGTGGTCCACTTCTGGCAGAGATACGGCAGTGTTACCTACATATGAGCCAAAAGTGGCCCACATATTAAAACACCTATTTGGCCCACATGTTCTAAAACAGATGTGGTCCACTTCTGGCAGAGATATGGCAGTGTTACTTACATTGCAAAGGGCTGATATGTGGCCATAATCTGGTGTATATGTGGCCCACATCTTACAACCGAGAGTGGTTCACACAAGTGGACCAATCCATGCGTCAAGTGGCCCAAATGCAATGGGGGATGAGGGCCAGATGTGGGCCAGAATAATTTTGCTATCTGGGTATAGAGTATATATGAAATGGTTTAGAACAAAGGACATTCATCTTAAAATGCTCAAACAACATTAAAGAAAACTGGCATTTTTTAATACTGAATAAAATGGAAATGTCATATCAAGTCTTTAAATGATCTTATACTGAACTGTATCCATAACTCATCTGAAATTAATAGCTCGGTAAGATGTAGAGGCTCCTGTCTCAGTAAAAGCTATAAGAACATTGTTTCTAAAAAGTCTATATTCAAAACAAATGTGGCGATTTGCTCACACTCTGCAGAAGTGCTTTACATGCAAAAATGGCAATATGGGGCACTTGTAATGGCCAATTTGCTTATTTCCCACTATTGTAGTGTGTTGTGGTACTTTTGTGTGTATGTGTGTGAGAGAGTGTGTGTGTTCATGCTTACTTCTGTGGAACTGTGGCAGTTAATATCCTTGTTTTAGAGGATGGTTCTGCGGTACCTGGAATCGATTAGTGGGGAGGCGATGAGCAATGTTCCTCACAGGAAACTGCTGCATTCCCCTGGGTCCCTCACACACACACACACACACACACACACACACACACAAATGGCTGACTCGGCACATCCTCCAAAAAACTGGGGGTGGATCGGAGGATCCCTTGTTGTCCTCTCTTTGTCTCTTGCTCTTGCTTTGCTTGTTCTTATTCTATGGTTCTTATACATTGACTTGTATCTCCTAAAGCAGGTCAGAACACAGCGTTTTCTATAGAAGTTACCTCAACCTTTACATTACATTTTATATCATATTATACTGCACACTGACTCTTTACTAAACTCAATATGAAACATTTGTATTTAAAGTTATGGTACATTAGATGTTTTAGATTTATTCACAAATGCGATAAATTCTGAAAATACAAAATTCTGCACTAAAACGTGCAGAACATATTTAATATATAACATGCAGTCACTGCTCAGTCATTGTTTCTTCTGCAATTAAGGATATTTAAAAGACTTCATCCACTTTTGTTGGAGTCTGACTCTACTGTAGGAAAGCCTTTCTGCTAGATTTGAAAACATTGTTACAAGGATTTGATTGTTTTTAGCGACAAGATCATTAGTGAGGTTAGCATTTTGAATGATCACCCCTACCACCTCATCCCTAACTCATCCCAAAAGTACTGGATGGAGCATCACCATCCAAGACCTCCACACCTCAATGATGGGGGTCTTCATAACCCTCTAGCCCATACCTGGCATTAGACATGGTGCCAATAGGTTCATGTTTATCTGCTCCTTAGATCTATTCTTTTGGCACTACAACTGAATTCATTAGAAGGGGTGTCCACAAACATTTGGACACAAAGTGTATATGTGTGTGTACACTCATTGACCATGAGAGTTAATAATCATGAAGCATACAAACAACTTGCAGTGAAATCAGGTCAGCAGCTGAAGTGCAGCCTTCACATGGTGGGGTTAGTTTTTACATGATGTTACATGACATTTGATTGATTTCTTTGATGCATATTTTGATTCTTACACATACTGTACATCCAAAGGACAGTCAATAAGCAACTGAAGTCCACATAGCAACAAATTACAATTATAACAATTGTAGATCAAAAAGCAAAAGAAACAGATTTTTGGATTACTTTAGCCTCTATGAGACAGGGTACCCAAATGCTACACAGCAGAATTTTCTGCTCTGGTATGTTTTAGGTGATAGTGATGGATGCTGCAGCTTGGTCGCACAATGAATGTGTCTATTACTTTTCATCCCACAGATCTGTGCACACACACACCTGCCAAATCACATCTTCTGCTCCATTGTCCTCCACATCATACTCTTTTTCTTATCGCGCACTGGTCTGAGGTCCCCAGTGTAAAATGTCTGTGGCTAAGAAATGAGGAGATACTACAGAGACAAATGGGAGATGTCACTGAATCTGAATCCGTTTGCCACTTTTTCTTGTCTGCTGTTCACTGTGAACCTGTGTGAGGAGAAAAGCCAAGTAAACTCAATGTAAAAATGTGCTCATACATGTAGTTTATTAAGCCACTTTGGGCACAACTAGACTATAGCCAGAGATATTATAATGTGGTCACAGGTTGATAAATGAATGGGAAATCTCATATGTGTTGTCTGTATTATGGAAATTTGTGCCCTTTAACAAAATTGACTTATTGGTGGAGGTGTAAGTGTGAAAAGTGCTTCCTCATTATTAAGGAGTAAAACACTTGAGAAGGAGCCAAAACAAGAAGTTTATGTGGCTCAAATACTAAACTGTTTTGGCTTTCAGGATATTTTCACACCTGAAAGTCTGTACCATGGCCAAAACTAAGGTTTGTCTTTTTGTAGCATTGCATACATTTGGGCTGGTTAGTTTGAGGTTCACATTGTAGTTTAGTGAGCACACCAGGGACATCTCTACATTAGGGGTAGGTGGGGCCTGGCCCCACCAGATGTCGCTGTGGAGCAGTGTGTGACATAATTAATAATTTTGTTTGCATTTATTTTAGTTAAATATTATTTTCTAATATTGTTGTGTATTTGACTTGGCAGTAGTTCCCAATACATTAAAAATATTCCTGTACGTGTTGCTTAAGGTCAGTACTTTCAGCAGTCTTCATTTACTTAGTATGTATGGGGTTGGCCTCAGCCTCTGTTTAAGCAAGTGAGAAACAGAAAACACTTTGCACATGTGCAACATGCTTTCAATAATGTTTCTGCTGCCCCCATGCTGGGAACGGCCAATAAAAAATTAAAGATTTGCATACGCGAGTTTATGTGAATATCGTTTATGGTATCAGCGTTGCTATGCAGTTTGCCACTGTACAACATCAGTCATCTGTTAGCCGCTGCTAGCGAACCAATATGATGAATCACGTCAACAATTTAATCAAAGTTAACAGTTAGATAACACACAGACTTACCTCAGTAAAAGGTTTACTTCATTTATTCATGGCTGGAATGGTTTGTATTTAAGTTCCTTTGGTCACAATAACAAAAGTAAAGACAACAGAATACCACCGGTAAGTAAGTCTCCCAACAGGAGATGCATCTAACACTGGGGGAGCTAAATTTGGTACAACATCGGATTAGGCTTTTTGGAATTTCATTGATGAGGTGCATTTGAGGTTGAATTAATTGAGTAAGTAGGTTTGTGTGTAGTTTCACTGAGGAATGGGATGCTGTCCATACAGAATTGAATGTTGCCCACCTAACTTTCTTTTCTAGAGATGTCACTGGAGCACACTAAAGAACTTTGCATAATAAATACATACATATTATACTTATATAGCACTTTTCTAGACACCCAAGGACGCTTTACAATCAACACACTTCATATACACACACTCCGGTGAGAAGAGGCAGCCAGTTGCGCACAGCGTACTCTCAACCAGAAGCGACCGTCCACCTGGAGGACTGCATCGAGCACTAGGGAGATCACCCAGGACAGAGTGCCAACCATATCTGGGCATACATACATACATACACACATTCATACACACACCAGGGTAATTTTAGAGTATCCAATCCACCTGATCTCCATGTTTTTGGACTGTGGGAGGAAACCAGAATCCCCAGAGGAAACCCATGCAGACACGGGGAGAACATGGAAACTCCGCTCAGATGCAGACTTGAACCCAAGACTTCAGTGCTGAAAGGCGAACGTGCTAACCACTAAGCCACACTGCCGTCATCATCATACCCTATCATCCCATCATCACCTACATGGGCTGCATCTCTCTATACTTGACATTGATTGGTTTGCAGAAGGGTGTTTATCTGACGTTGTCAATTTGGTGGGCAGTTAATTTGGTGGGTACTCTTTCCCAGTCTTTCACACTGCAAAAGAACAAAACCATGATTGAGGTGGACTGAACTTAGACCACCTCTTTTGATATTTTGGTCCAGATCATTGTCTGCTGTCCCTTTCATGAACATTGTACAGCAACAGATAGGCAGCCTTGGCCTGGTGGTTATGGATCTGGTCTTGTGACTGGAAAGTTGCTGGTTCGATTCCTGGACAGGTCATGACTGAAGTGCACTTGAGCAAGGCACTGAACCCCCAACTACTCCCCAGGCACCGTGGATAGAGATGCCCACTGCTTCGGGCACATGTTCTTACAGTCTAGTGTGTTCACTAGTGCGTGTTTCACTGCACGGATGAGAGGTGTGCAACAAAATATGTAATAAATACAAATGGATACATCACTTTCTAAATAAAGGATGCAAGCTAGAAGAGCATATCACATGATACATCCCACTTTATCTGTCCAGAACACTGTAAAAGAGTTCTAACCTACCGCTGCAATTCAGACCTTGAGATTATGACTTTTTTCTGAAGCTGGCCAGGGCCGCGTCATAATCAACTCACGCCCACTGACCTCCAGCACTTGTGCTGTGTTTGCTTTGGAACACTCGGCTTGCGTGGAGGCCTCTTTGACTGCAGATAAATCAAACCGGCTATGCTGCCTTGGAGATTCGACTTCTGCCAAGAAAGAACACTTTATCAGCAAGCTTCTGCATGACCTTTGACCTTTTTTGAAAATCTTCTCTAATCCCAAAGCTTTTTTTACCCACAAGATAAAGCTATGGAAGGCATTTGTGAGGGTGAAAGACCTTGGGGAAAGGTGGCGACTCTTTTAAACTGTTTTGGCTCAATGGTTTGATGTTATATTCATTTGTAGACAGTCTGTTTACGTAGGTTGCGTGGGAAGGCAGATTAGTAACATACGTCTTCATTAAACCTTGTCATTGCATGCCGTTAAGAGACTCTGGAGATCCCCTTAAAGCATAAATCAAAGATTGACTACTGTAGGGTGGTTAATGTGATACTCTCAAGCTCAGTGGTACCTGAGAAAGCAGCATGTTAATATTCATTTATCTATTGAACAAGAATGCGTTATTGACATCTCTACAAGCTGCCTCGCCGAACTGATGATCCTCGCCATGTTGCAGGAGGAGTAAAGATGATTTGTATTGATGCAGCTGTCTGGTTTATCAGTGGGACAGGCACCTCAGCATCTGCTGGTGACTTGATGCTTTACCTAATGACGAGGACACTATCAATTAGTCTATCCACAGCAACGCATTCATCCTCGGCGTCGCCGCTTAGAGAGTCACTAAGTCACTAACAGCCGCAAACTGGAGGCACATAATTATGGGAAATTGAATTTGATAAATATATGCACTACATGGTTCTGCCACTTTAAAGGCCTATGCTAGCTGCAAGAGCAATGAGATTGCAAGCCAAATGTAATCAGCCGGGTTTAATTTGTTTGTGCACGCACCTAACAGAGCCATTTACCGGAATTACCAATAAAAATGGAATGCCTGATCTCACAAGTGAAAAGGTGATATTCCCACTGGTGGTTGGGCTACAAAACAGCAATGTGTTTGAGTTCTCCACTCTTGAATTGTTGAAAGTCTGCTTGGTTATCCCAAAAAGAAAGACAAAGACAGAGAGAGATGTCTCAGTGCATTCCAGAGAATCAACTTTTCATGAGTCTTAAGAATATAATGCTACCCGGTTTGAATAATTGAAAGTAGACAAGAGCAGCCCAAGCTCACCCAACGAGTGCACTGCTGATGAACAGGAGCAGCCAATCAGCTTTTAAAGCCATGACCAACTCTTCAGAAACTGGGTCAGGCTCCTCATTTCTCCAAATCATCAGACTTTTCTCAAATCAAACACTCCTAGGAATTTTAACAACCTTGCAAGTCCAACAGCATTAAAATGCTGCTCGCTGGAAGCAGGAGTAAACCTCTAATCCACTTTCACACCGTGCCACTCGGAGGTGGAAAATGATGTTGTGCATTGTTTTAATGCATTTCTTATTGTGGCATCAATGCCTCAGAGCGTGCACCATGCTGCTTTCATTACATATCTCTCCGTACAAAGACAGCTTTGCTGCAAGAAGGACACTCAGGCATAGGAATTGGAGAGAGAATTGTTTCTGTGCATTGTAAGGTAGTGTTTTTAGAACAATGGTAGAGTTGGGCATTAATGAAAAGCCTTTTTTTTAGAAAAGTACACTCACATTAGGTCCTCCCGGCCGTGAAGCTCTAGAAGGTAAATTTCCCATAATGTCTTCCTGATGCTGAGTGTAATGCAGTCTAAAATCAAAATGTTCCTGGAAGATATTCTAGAGCTTGCTCAGATTGTCACTCTTATCAGTGTTTCCAGGAACTTTTTAAAAAGAAGATTCTTTGAAAACCCTTGAAGGACTTAAAAGGTTCTGATAGAATTCTGTGGAAGCCTGTCTTACGGTTCCTAATCTTATCCAGAGTGACATACAACAGTGTTTTATTTGCATTAAGAGAATTATCTCAGCTAGTACAGACAGGTTAGAGTCTAAACTTCTCTTCAGTTCAGACACTGTTAGAACTAAACCATCACTAATACCTAGAGATAAGGAAAGATACACAATTATACACAATATAAGAGCTTTACAATGCATTACAATAAGAGTTTAAACTAGTGCTGCTTTAGTGCTCCACAAAGTCTATGTGTGAAGACTATGAGAGACTCTGCTGTTTGAACAACCAGTGGGAGTTTGTTCACCACCTGGGTGGTAGAGCAGAGTCTTGATGCCAGTCTTCCACATGACTTCAACTATGGCAGGTCTAGCCAACCCATTACGTAGGAAGGGGCTGGTCTATTTATTGCTTTGTAGGTGAGCACCAGGGTTTTGAATCTGATGTGAGCAGCTACAGGAAGCCAGTGAAGTGAACGCAGCAGTGGAGTGATGTGAGAGAACTTAGGCTAATTGAAGACCAGCTGAGCAGCTGCATTCTGGATCAGCTGCAGGGGCCTGATGGCTCTCATAGGAAGACCAACCAGGAGCAATACAGAGCCGTGCAGGTCAGTATGGCTGTGGATGTTGGGATCTGTTCTGAATACATGCAGTTTGGTGGCTGTAGGTTAAATGAGACAATAAGGTTTAGCTGGGCCAAAAATGAATGGGACTCTATGGAAGGAGTAGGAACAGGAAGAAAAAAAAATCTGACAAGTGCAGGTCAGAAAAACAGATTTTGTGCTCGGGGCTCTGCACTGAGATAGTGCTGTGAAATGGGGTCTGTCAGTCCAGGAAAAGTACAGTAGATAAATATGTATTTTTCCACCCCATTCATTGTTAATGGGAAAAATATTGGAATTTAATGTTTTTCTGAAAACTGTATATTCAAAAAACTGTGTACAAGCACACCATTCCCAATCAAACCAAACATTCCAGAGCTGAATAGTGTCAATATCTCCAAAACTGTGGGACTTCCTCTCTGTGACTGATTAGTTAGCAGTCAAAAATGTGGGAACCAAGAATGAGAATAAATTTGATAGCAATATATTCAACCATTGTCTATGGTACTTTTATTAATTAAAACCTTTAATCTGCCAAGAAATAGTTCTTCAAAGTACTTTTCCAAGAATCTGTATAATAAATAAGGTCATTTGTGGCTCTTTTAAGGGTCCTGGCAGTGTGCCAATCTGAACCCCTAAAAGAAAAGGTCAGGAATCTTTTGTTTTTTGGAGTAAAGGGAACCGTTCTCTAGAATGGAAATTCTTCCTTACTTCATCCATGCCATAAAGAGCATGGCCAACCTGGAATTGCCCATCTAAGACTCATCGGCAGACATAACAGTGCATGGAGGTGCAAGCCAGACTGGAACAGAGCATATGTGGTTTGTCCAGACCCTGACGTTGGCCTGACGAAAGGTGTAAATAGCAGATTATACCTGTCTGCTCACAGAGCCACAAGCATTAAGCTCTCCCCAACCCCATTCTGCCTCAAGCTCCTCTCTCTTCCACTGTACCACAGATGACAGGGAACAAGGAGGTGCTGAAAGCAGGGGTATGTATATTTCAGAAGCCGAGAGACTGGCCATGGAAGCAGCAGGAAAACACACACACTGAGCAAGCGGAGAGAGCACAGAACTCATGAGTACAGTAGAGAGCAAACGAAAGATGAGCACTCGTTGCAGAATGTAAATTCAGGCTTCCAGATGCTGGCTGTTGATTCTAATTTGTCAGAGCATCTTCCCCTGGAGCCTCAGAAAGGTCAGCAGCCCGTGGTTTCTCCCTCACTCTGCATTTCCAAGCCTGCCAAGAAGTGGCAAACAATGCACTGTGTTCTTTGTACAAGTCTAAGCATATGGTTCTAAGACAAGAACAGGATATCATCATGGTGCTTCTTTCTAAAGAACGGCCTTCAAAAAGCCAAATACTGTGGTTCGACGTCTGCCATTTGCCTCATTCAGCAAATACGTTACCATTGAAGGAATGAAGGATTTCCAGATATGCCAGTGGTGTCACTTGTTGCTCACTGATGCATCCTGTGATGAATCTACAACGGCCTGTCCTTGTTTGAGTCCATAGACTAGCCCAATATCAAAACTCATAAATGTCCAAAACTACTGATTTATGATTCCCATTCAAGCATCAAATCCATAATATCAGAGGTTTCCCAGTCTTGGTCCTGGAACAACACTGCCTTACATGATTGGTGTTTCAACCCTGATGCAACTAGCTTGATCTATCAAAGCTTCCCTAAGCTAAAGTATTGGGGAAAACACTCAAATGTCCAATGTACACTCACTTCATCAGGTAGACATACCTTGTATCTACACTCATTGTCCATTTTATCAGCTTCACTGACCGTAAGTGTGCACTTATGTGCATCAAGAGATGTCAGAGTGCTCAGAAAGCTAACAGTGTTTAAAATCTCCAGCGGCTCCACTGTGTCTGAACACACACTAACACACCACCACCACATCAGTGTCACTGCAGTGCTTAGAACTATCCACCACACAAATAATTCCTGCTGTGTGGTGGTCCTGTCGGGGGCCTGATTATTGAAGAACAGGGTGTCATTGCTAGATTACGTGTATTCGGCGGAGTAATACTTAAAGAGCTTCAGTCAGAATGCAACTATCATCAATGTTAGCACTCCTAGAACGTCTCTCAGCCAATCAGATTGCAGGGTTGGATCTAACTGTGGTATAATAGCATTTAGAAGCTCCCAGTGAGCTCACATTAAAGAATCCCTCATCCTTCCAGTGTGTGCCATGCACTCTCCACCTATGACATCACTAAAACATTAATGACATCACGGACCCTGGAGCTGTCTCTCTTTTTCCCGGTGTCTCACCTTTTCTCTGTCTCTTGCTTCGCCTCTTTGTATGTGCGATTAGGCACAGTAATAACTTTGCGTGGGAGTCTGGCCTGTGTGAAATATTGAGCAGGGAGCCAGAGCAGCTCCTGATGAATCTTTCAGAGGCACTCCAAGGGCTGAGCTCCAGCTAAAACAGAAAGCACTCCACCACGTCAGGAGCCCTCTAAACTCACCCGTCCGCCTGCGCCCACAGAAAGTCTGCTCCAGTGGGGAATGATGAGCGGCCATGGGCAGCACAGCAGTGCCTAGCATATGCCGTCTACTTTGCTGAGGGTGTGTCTATTAGTGCAGAAATACAGGGCCATGCCACTCTAACACTCTGAACACTCACTAATCAATTATTCATGTTAAAATAACAAAGAGTTTATGCTGAGCTGCTTGTAAGCTGTCTTACCTGATGCTCCACTGATGGACTTCGTTCAGGTTTGATCACAGGAGTCGCGTTTCCATTGCAGTTTTGCGCAAAACTTTATCGATATTCTGCTTTGTCGAAAAAACTATTCGACAAAACAAGTTTCGCAATTGTGGTGTTTCCATTAAATGTGAAAAAAAAGTTAAAAAGTCATTACAAACATGGCGGCAGTGGATGTAAACACATACTTCAGCTTTATACATACTGCTACCACGGCACTAGCGCTCATCATCAGCCATCAGAGGAGACGGCGACTTATCGAGGCTTTGGAGCGACAAGCCCCTTATACTTGGGAGCGGCTACGTATGCGGCGTTTTTGGGAAACTGTAGTCGATGATTTTACAGAAGAGCTGTGGATTCAACATTTTAGAATGACAAACTCAACTTTTAATGAACTTTGTGATGCTGTGAGATCTCTAGTGGAGCAGCTGCACATTGTCCAAGGATTCTCCTCGTTATTCCAAATATGCCGCGTCATCTTCATCCTCGCACTTTCTGTTGTTGTCTTCTTCATCATCTTTTTCGCCAATAGAAACGTCCGGTTGTTGATCACGTGACTCCCTTGATGCGAAAAAGGTCCATTCGCGTGTTTCCATTACACTTTTGTGATATAAACCAATTTGGATACGACTGAAAAACCACCTCATCTTAGCGCAAAAGACTTTTATCGAAAAACGTGAGTTTTTTCAAAATTGTCGTGTTTCCATTAAGCACATTTTTATTCGCAATTCTAATTTGTGATATTTCAGGGTCAATGGAAACGCGACTACTGTGGGGTTTTGTGAGATTTACGCAATACAGGTTCCTCGAAGTTGTCTTAGGGGTTCCTTGGCTGAAGGAGCCTAGTTTGTTGTTACGAAATTCTGGACTTTATGAGATTCTGGAAGATCTTTTAGAGGTTAATCAGTTTGAAGAAGATTTTTCTAAAGATTTTAAGAGCATTTTGAAGATTGATGAACATCTGACGATTCAGGAAGCTTTTACTTTTAGAGCGCACATATTATTTTTAATAATAGAAATGATTTAACCTTTAATTACACTTAAGCCATGTAGCAGCACCTTCTGCATAAGGTTGAAAGATCTACAGGCATCATATTTATGCTACGTATCAAACTTCAAATTCATATTAAACTGAAGTAGATCTTTATTACATCTGTATTGCATGTTCATTAGATTGCAGCATGTTCAGGGCTCTTTTTTATGTTTCTTTCTATTTTTTTTGTTTTGTTATTGCTTGGCAGCCAATCAGAGGATTAACTACATCATCCAACAGTTCCAATGAAAGCAGGGATTTAGCTCCTACAGAGCCTCCTACACCAGGTTTCAAAACGTGACTGCCGGCATGCTGTTTACTTGTTCCAGAGCAATACAGGCTTTAACTGCAAGTTTTGAAAGGCCGACCATTTGACTCTAGATGGATGCTGAAAACCTCCAAAGACCAGAGAAATGTCATGAGTATTCACTTTTAAGAAAAAAAAAGAAGTTGTATGAAGTACAAATGATATTTTCTTAAAACTAATTCTAAAAAACAAGAAATATTCTTGAAAATATGATGTTTTGTTTTTGTTGTGTACAGTTCACAGTATTTTAAGGATGACTTGAAAGGCTTTTACATTTTTAATAAAATGTATCATGACTTTTCTTCATTTTGTTCCTTTGAACAGATTGAACAAAAACAATAGAAATAACAGTTACTTCAAATTCAAAATGTGTGTAAAACAATGAATATTTTCATAAGAAAATCCATCCATCCATCTTCTTAGCCAGCTGATGTTGGTGAGGGTCATGGTGAGTCCCTCTATCCCTTAACTCCCTTCACTGGGCGCAAGGTTGGGTGTTCCTAGAAACGTAAAAAAATTCTATTAAGAGGCGTCTTCCAGGTGGTACATCAGAACTGGGGCCCCTGCGCTTTCCTCCGAGCACGTTGGCTGGACAGCGACAATGTATCGGCAGCAGTTGGAAAAGAGGCGGAGCTTGACTTCACATGGGAGGCCGGTGTTAGTCTGCACCCTCCTAGAGTCTGAGACATTACAAGTGATGGGGAGAGTCAACGAATGGGCGGGTCAATTGGCACCAAACACATTGGGGAGAAAACTTACAAGCTACAAACTTTTGATTAAGTATGATCCTCCTTTCGACAAGGACTAAACCATGAATGGGGCAGGACTGGAGACCTCAGCAAAGACCTGAGTGAGCTCATTTAACACCTGTAGCTGGATTTTGCAACTTTCAAAGAAAATCTGCCTACAGTGAGCTATTCATGATTGATGCAATCAAACCATATGCAGCTTCCATACTGCTTTGGAGCTTCTGCATGAGTCTCAAGCCGTTCTGTTGTGATTCTGAATTGAAGCTGATGATACAGCCAAGCGCAGGTCTGCGTGGAGCCTGGAAACAACATAGTGGGGAGAGGAAGCTGTACCTGGCAGACCTCACTGGCTCAGGCTTCAGAGACTGAGGATTAATACACCTGTTCCCTGTACACATTCATCACCTACATAAAACCACACACACACACACACACACACACAACTCAGCCTCCAAGTCAACTGCAGCGGCGTCCAGCACAAGGACAGGTCACCTGCTAGGAGGGATGCTGAGCTAACCATCAGAGCGCGGCTGCAAGGTTTGCACACACATGCAAGCTTGCACACACACACTCTGTCTCGCTCCATGGAGTCCAGCTCCTGCTGAGTAAAAAAGGGCTCTGAGCTCCTTCAGGTGATCTACTGACAGGCAGGACTTCTGAGGGAAGGAGGAGCTCAGAACAGAGTCATATTTGAATGTGTATGTGTGTGCCTGTGCTTGTTTTCATACATTTTCAGGACAAAAGCCTACAATGTCAGGACCAAATGTCCCTGACTTGCTTCACATTTCATCTTCTAAGCCAAATCTCAAAATTGTTTGAGTTTCCGAGGTTAAAGATGAGTATTAGGTTCAGGATTTTTTAAAAATCAGATTAAAAGGTCAGAGTTAAAAAAAGGAACAGAATACATAATAATTAAGATATGTGAGTTGAGTTGAAAGAAGTTAGGGATAGTCTGGAGATTTGGGAGGTGCAGGGGTGCTGTTTTCATCACAAGGGGTTGCTAGAATGGAGCGTGAATGAATGAGAGGCGGAGCTAAGTGGTCCGCCTCCCAAATATCTGCTGTTTAATAAGATCATATAGAAAGCTTTGTTCTGGCAGTGACTATTGATACAGTGTAGCAGTGTAAACGTTTTGGCTACATTATTTATTGATGTTATCTGTGACAAAAAGTCAAATTATCCAAATATTTATTTTCAAGTTTGAGTAAATTACCATTCAAAGTGTATAAATAATGAGTATATATTGGGCTACATGTGCAGTATTCCTAATATTAAAGGCACAGTATGTAGTTTCCAGCGACATCTAGTGGTTTAGTTTCCATATTGCAACCAACTGAAGACTCTTTCCACAGCCCCTCCCTTCCAAACACGAAGGAGTCTCTACGGTGGCCGTAAGAGGTCATATATCTTTGATACTCCTGAACGCGATGTCTAATAGCAGCTTTAGAGCTAGTGATATGCCAAGTGGTAAGATTAATTTTAATGATAAATTTAGGAAATGTAATATGTAAAATGATCATAGCTACAATGCAGACAAGTCATTTTCTGCACTTCAGTTGTGCTATTGTAAACGTTAGCTGTTTTCTGTACAAAGTAATAAAGTAAACACATCAAACTGCTTCACTGTAGACAGATAATGCAGGCAGGATACACATTTTTCTCTAGTCAAGGTAAGCTTGCCATGCTCTGAAGAAGCACTTCAGCTGATACGTAAGCTTCTAATAAAGTTATGTATTTTGAGACCCTCAGAGCCATAATGTCAGCTCTCTCAGTGTGTTAGCTTGGCGAAATCTAACAGTTCACACAAAAAGCTCATTAGCTAAGCTCGCGAACTAGCACACAGCTACGAATTTCCCATTCCACCTTAAATGCTGCAGTAGTGTCCAGTCAGTAGTGTTCAGCTCCGATGAACTACAATGTCCTGCAGCACCAGTTAAGGTGGAATGGGGGGAAAACTGCGCGCACGAATATGAAGCTAAGCTAATCGGCTTTTTCAGTAAACTTTGGGATTACCTTGACTATTTATGGTCTTCTAGTGGTTAAGCACCATTTGAGGCTGTATGAGAGAGCACACTGCTTTGATTTGTGTTTTTCTTCTTGAAGTTTTATTGAGGTATATGTGTATTTCTCTTCTTCTCCTGTTTTATGTCAGCCAACAGTAAAACAAAGCTACAGCGCCATTGAATTTGAGTGGCCAATTTGTCATTGCAACACAAACGGTTTTTGCTAGCCTTGTTTGTCCTTTTCAAACTATTGTAGAAACATGGCGATGCAACATGGCGGCCTCAGTTGATGTTCGACCCGTGACCAATGTAGATATAAACAGCTTATTCTAAGGTAAAATAATCAAACTACTTCTTAGTTTATAATGATTAGATGTGTTTTTAATCGTTTTTATTAGTGATTATCTTACATTCTGCTAAAAGGTAACCCGAAATATTACATACTGTACCTTTAAGTCATTTTTGAACCAGAAGCATCATCAGAAGCATCAGATAAAAAACTGGACTGTTGCTCAGTGCTCCGAAATCTTTTTTTCAGATTAATTTTGCATTTCATTTGGAAATCGACCTCCTACATTCTGGAAGAAGAGTGTAGAGACACGGAATCCAAGGTGTCCGAAGTCCAGTGTGCAGTTTCTGTGATGGTTTGAGGTGCCATGTCGTCTGGTGTTGATCCACTGTGTTTTATCAAGTCAATGCAACCATTTACCAGGACATTTCAGTGCACTTCATGCTTCCGTCTACTGACAATCCTTATGGACATGCTGATTTCCTTTCTCTGCAAGACTTGCCCATGTGGTAGTACATTGTCTTTTGCTGTCATACGTAGTGACAGATCTGCACTGGCTGGTCACAGCCCAGACACTCCACTGCTCACTCATGCAGCCTTTAACACCGAGTCTGTGCTGCTGCACAATGATACTGATGAGTTGTCTCATCCGGAACATATACAGCTGTAGACCTACGTATATTCTTTCAGTCACTTATGCGCAAACACACTGTTAAAAGACTGTATGTTGTATATTAATATTGTATAATAACTTTTTGAACACATGTACGCAGTAAACACAACCACTCAGCTAATTCTAAAGATGGGGCAGCTGTGCAGTGCATTGTGGGTAAACACGCAGCGACAACGCAGGTGACCCAGAACATTTTCTGCTGACGTTTCCTGGAAGTTAAAACGGGCTTCAGTGTGCGAATGCCAGTCTGCTGCACGGGGTGTGTCCTCAAGAAAGTTCCATTCCAGCACGTGATAAAGTGAACAGAAGAGTTTGTACAGCATGTGCATCCGAGTCTGTTCCTCTGCATACTTCCTCAGGCATTCACCCTCTTCTGTAATGATCAGGACCACCACAGAGCAGTTCTTATTTAGATGGTGGATCATTCTCAGCACTGCAGTGACACTGAAGTGGTGGAGGTGTGTTAGATCAGACACATCTCAGCTGTTCTAACACATCTCTAGATGTAGTTTCCCAGACCCAGATTAAGCCTAAGACAAGACTATACAAAGGAGAGTCAAAAATGATCCGCACTCTGGTTGTAGAATGTATTTTAATCTGTTTTCAGAACAAATACATTACTTTTACAGAGTCTCCCTGCATTTCACTACACGGTGTCCATCTATCAACGAGCTTTGTATTCCCTCATTAAAACATGTTTTTGGCTGAGCTGTGAGCCACAAATGTACCTCTGTCTTCACCTCTGTCTTCATCTTCATCATTTTATAGCTTCTTTTAGGACCCAGAAAACTGTAAACATCCATTTTCCAGCTGATGGTTGACTTCTTCTGTGGGCGACTGTGGATGTTGCTCCTGTTTACTCTCAGACTCATTCATGTCTCATCAATAGTAATGATTCTTTTTAAGAAACATTCACTCTACAGCATCGCTCCAAAATAAATTTAATGTCCAAACGCATCTGCGACGAATCACTGCACACTGCTCTTCTTTTGTTCAAATTGTAAGTGAGGCGGCCATTTTTTGTTGCACTGCAGTCATAAATGAACTGACGTAACATGTTCAAACCTGCACAGCAGATACTTTAGATAGCAACTTAGTACAAAAAGTGTTGATAAGACATTACAGAAGTTTTCAACTAAAGTGCAGATCATTTTTTTCTAATTTATTTCTAGTTTTTTGCCAATTTTTATCCCCTTCCCAATGTAGTAGTAGCCAATTAGCCCATCCCCTCAGTTAGGCCTCTCCCCATCACTTTGCACTGTCCCTGACTCTCGGAGGGTGCAGGCAAGCACAAGCCTCCTCCGTTGCGTGTGATGCAGCCACCACTTCTTTTTCGAACCACCGCTGATACACCGTCACTGGAGAGCCAACATGCTCGGAGGAAGGTACACAGGGTCCCTAGCTCCGATTGGACCAATCAGTAGATGCCTGAGCCAACGGACATTGCAATGTGTGAGTGATGGGGAGAGTGTGAGCGCCATCTTCCTGCCCAGAGAAAGCACTGCCAATTTTTGCTCTCTTGCTGTTGATGGTAAACAGCATGACCGGGATTCAAACTTGATCTTCGGGTCATAGTGGTAGCGTCTTTGCCCGCTGAGCCACTCGGGGCCTAAAGTGCAGATAATTTTTGACTAATTTGCCATTAGCATTGCAATGTTGTCCAAGAGTAGGACTGTGTTTCATTTTTAACAGCTGTCCAAAGAAAAACAATAAGCCTATTTTTGGAGATTTTTTAGTTTTCTGCATAAGTTGAGCTCAGATGTCATTTACATTGTATTAACATTTTGTTGCTCTGCAGTAAAATTAGCAAACTGGAGATTTCTTTGGAGAGTGTTGATTAAGGAAAATGTAAAATGGATAATGTGTTGTTAATTAATACAGTGTAGAGAATATGTTTAGATCTAGAGGTATTTGTTGGTGGTGGTTAGCATGCTCGCCTCTCAGTTATGAGGTCTTGTGTTGAAGTTCCCATCTGGGTGGAGTGGGTGATGTTCTCCCTGTTCTCCTGCGTGGTCTCCGGTTTCCATATACATGGAGGTCAGGTGAATTAGGTACTTTAAATTTTTCGCATGTGGTCTCCAAGTGGCTCAGCAGGCTAAGACGCTGACACTATGACCCGAGGATCACGAGTTTGAATCCCGGTCATGCTGTTTGCCATCAACAGCCGGAGCCCAAGAGAGCAAAAATTGGCAGTGCTCTCTCTGGGCAGGTAGATGGCACTCTCTCTCTCTCTCCCTATCACTCACACATTGAAATGTCCACTGGAAATGTCTACTGATTGGTCCATTCGAAACTAGAGACCCTGCACTTTCCTTTGAGCGCGTTGGTTCACCAGGGACGGTGTATTAGAGGTAGTTCAAAAAAGAGGTGGTGGCTGTATTGCACGCAACAGAGGAGGCATGTGCATGTCTTCACCCTCCAAGAGTCAGGGACAGTGCAAAGTGATAGGGAGAGCCAATAATGGGTTGGGTTAATTGGCGACTACCAAAGGAAAAGGGTGAAAATTGGCAAAAAAAATTGCATGTGTGTGGCCTGTTGGGCTTGGCTAGGATAGTCTGTAATGCCCTGCCCTGCACCCGGTGGGGGGGATGACTAACTGCGACCCTGATCAGTATTCAGTGGATAAGATAATGGAAGGTAGCTTTTATCTCTGAGGATAGCTCTTCACCAAAGGGTTGCTGTGAAATATTGAAATCATCACTGTCCTATCAAAAAGCACATATCTGCAAACCATGTTTCCATATTTATTTTTCAACATCACGGTCCTCTACATTGTACAAAAGGTGCAAAAGTGCACGGCACTGCCTGAGGCCTAGTTTTGTAGACGAGATCGTTTGGGTCAAGAGGTCACATTTTTAAACCAGCTCTTTTGAAAATGTAAATATCTTTTAAAACGACGACAGGAATTCCTTCTCCTGAGAGTAAGTCCAGAGGGGACGTCTGGGAGAGCCTTTCTTGAATTGAGAGTGGGTTCTAAAAGAGCATGGAAAGCATCAAACTATGCTATAATCTCTTACGCTCACGATCTTTCTCTCTTTTCTGTCCTCAGTTCTCTTTCTACCTCTCTCTCCCTCGTTCTTGTTATCTCTCTTTGCTCAGAGTTCTTAGGCTAAGAGGATGAACGATCAGCAGAAGATGTTGCGGTGAGTGTTTTTGCCCGCCGGTGAGCATTGGGCAATCTGCCCAAGCAATTAATGGTCTTTGTAATGGGTCCGCCTGCAATGGAAAATAAACAAACACTGTGAAATCTTTGATTAAACACCGATCTGCTATTTCTGGCCTTCAAAGCACCACTCCGAGCATGGCTGCTGTCTTTCGCTGTGGTGGCGGAATGATGGGGAACTTTATCCTCCAGCCGATGTCTTATATGAGCGGGTAGGAAAGGGCCAGTGTGCTTGCATGTATGTGTATATGTCTGATCCTGTTACATTGTATTGTACTTTCTCTCTCGTCCACACACACACAACAGAGTGGTGGAGATACACACTCATACACAAGCTTTTAAATAATTATTAACTTAAGTTCCAACGCAGATGGGTGCACTTTAAAAGCTCTTTCTCCTACAACATTTATGGCCTTGCCAACAGTTCCATTCGCCTGTTTGAATGCACTTGTGGGTGAGTAATCCCCCTCCACACGGCTGCACATGTCCCGGCCCTGCTGCACCACATGCTCTGCAGGCCAGATTTTCCCACAACTGTCTGCGATAATAGGCGTGATGAAGCACGAGCTGCAGGCTGATTATGGGTGGCATGTTGCTTTATACACTGCATTTGTTCACCTTCCCACTCTGTTTCTCTCTTTCTGCCTCTCTTTTCCTCTATTTCTCTCAGATGCACACATTAAACTGGACAAAAAACGTGTTTTCAACGTATAAACTGAGATCACCTTCAGGAAGTATTTTTGAGGTCCATCAGAATTAATTATCATCATATTTTCCATATTATCAAGGTTCCATCACATTTTATTCATGAACTGCCCCATGTTTTCAATCTCTACTTAAACTATAGACTTCCTGAAATCTTTGCTAGAAACCTCCAAAAGTCACCACTTGTTATAGTTTCAAATAGGCAAGTTATTTTAATTACTTATCATTATTTATTAATTTTATCTATTTATTATTGTTACTTCTTTTTATTATAGTAAGTGATAGTAATTTGTATAATTAAGCAGGTATTCTTTGAAGCCCACGCAAGCTTTGTTAGTTGCTAGTTTTATAGCTAGCTAGCTAAACTTAGCTACGCTTTTTTTAATCCCTAAAATATGGTCAATTTTACAGAGTAAAATCAGCATAACAAGACTGATCAACAAATAATATGCAAATTCTTGGATAATTAAGCAGGAATTATTTTAAGGCCTTTAATTACGATAATGCTATCTTACTTAGTAGCTACGTATGTACACTAGCTAATCTTAGCTTTAGGAATGTTTGAAAATTCCCTTAAAAAAGTTTAAATAAAAATAAAAAAGTTAAATAAAAGTTTTTCAGTGTGAAATTATTTAGTTAGTTATTCAATTGGTCAGTAAATATGAGCAAAATGTTTTATTCATTGAAAATATTTTGTACTTAAAATAGAATTCTTAATTGTTGCATAACTAGGTAAGTTAGAGCAGCACTTAGCTGCTTAGCTAACATCAGCTGGATGTCTAGGGACCATGTTTTTTACCCTGATGAGTTTGAGTTATAACAATTAGGGTAAACACGCCTGTTTTGGTTGTTTTTATGTTTACACTTTCACCAAGCAAACCAATTGGGTCTTTTCATGAATCAGTCATATTTCTGTTTTCTTCCAGTGACATCCTTGTGTAAGGGTGTTTCTTTGTTTGGGGCTGGTCTCCTCTCTTCTGATTTGCTAATGCCATTCAGGCTGACATTACCAGAAGCTGTGACTGGCTTATTTCTTTAATGGAAGTTCCTGATTTGCACTGGTCATCATCTGAAATTGCTTGCAGCTGTGACTGGCTTATTTAAAGATTTTGTGTGGAGGACTCCACACCATTGAGGAGTCATTGAGTTTGCCTGTGCAGGTCTGACTCTACTGGTAACCAGTGAGTCTCAGAAGCACGGCTGTTTTATTTCTAAAACTTTTCCTCTGTTTTTGTCTTCTGAAGCCAAAGAGGTTGCTGACTTTTCTGTCTTGTGTGCATGTTGACTGTAAAAGATTTACTTCGTAGGAGGTTTTGTGGGTACCCACACTGAATGTTTCTCAAGATCCACTCTTAATGGTGTTGCACCTGAGAAAGTGAAGCTTCATTCTCCATGTGCACAGCTTTAATTCTTTATACATTTGGCAAAGTTCACCAGGTTCACCTGTTGCACAAGGCTCAGTGCCTCTAGTTCATATTACTACTGGAAAACACTATTACATATTCCACAGCCTTAGTGGTGTCAGTTCATATCCCAGTCACTGCAAATTTGAGTTTGTGTTCTTTTCCCATGTACTAGTCCTTCTATCTGTGTTTTGAGTCAAACTTGGTGGCTTCTAATTCCAGGATTTTTCCCAAAAGTGGCAGCAATCCAGAGAAAGTTTCCTTAATTCCACCCAGTGGTGGTCCTAGCCTGTTTGGTGCCCTGGGCGAAGAACCCCTCCTGCGCCCCTACACCCCGCTCCCCCTGGAGCTGCACTCTTCATGCTGCCCCTGATGTTATGGCGCCCTGGGCATCTGCCCATATTGCCCGTATCAGAAACTGCCACTAGCTGCACCTCTGAATGAAATTTGCCACAACAATTAAAACATTTGGAATGTGTACACATGTACATACATATACAACATATTCCTTTATTATTGTGCATCAAACCTCACTTCTATCCATAACTGTTGAGAGGTTGGTTGGGTTTCAGCAGTCAAATCATAAGAAAGTGTAAAAAAGCCATTCAAATACAAGCAGATGATAGTAATACATATAATACAGTAGTGTGACAAACATGCTTAAAATAATGAAAGTCATTCGCAAAAAAATGTGTGATGTAAATGGTATTGCAATTATTTCAGTCCAAATCATTTTTCTGTCCTCTTATGACAGCTCAGTTCAAAATCAACAAATTACTAAGAACTGTTTAGTGATTGGTTTACTGAAATGGGCTGGGCTTTTTTTCCCTCTCCCCTGTGGCAGCATGCCTGGGAAGATAATTTGTTATTATTAGCAAAACCAGAATTGTGTATTTTGTGCTGTTTTCATGTCACATAAAACCCCCGAATTGCCTTTGGGGCTGGGGTTGCAATAAAGATAAATTAGAAATAGATTGCAGAAACTGTTTCCATCCATAACTGTGACTTTTTATTTCATTCTGTTTTGTTTCAGAGTCTTTTTCTGCAGTCAGAGAAGTGCAGTGGGGTTTTTTTTCAAGGTGCTCTCTCTCTCTCGCTCTCTCTCACTGCAGTATATGATCCGCATGCCCCGTGGGCTCTGTCAGGCCCAACTCTGTTCCAGCTCTGTTTGTCACATTAATCAGTAGAGTCATACATTCTCTCAACTGGAGTCCCTCACACACACACACACACACACACACTCACAGGTGTGTTGGTGCTGCATCAGGTGTATGCACCTCAGCTATTACAGTCCAAGCCATAACTAACCTCAAAGGATCCCCAAAGAGCTCTTCCGTAAGTGCTTGGACCCCTTGGCATTGCCAGCGTAAGAGCCACGTTGCAAAACCGAGGTCTTTCCAGCCAATCCAGAGCCTTATTCAGGCACGCAAGGTGGGTGTGTGGCTCCTCCATAGTCACCTGACCGCAGTGGAGGACACTGGGAAGGACTGCGAGCATGCACCCATCTGGGGAGCGGGATAAAAATACTGCGCTGACAAGCCAATTAATCAGCTTTGAGGACACTGCAGCGCAGAGCATCCTCCAAAGGGCGCCGTGGTGCTGTCTCTTTAAAACAAAGCCTCCCTGACGAGGACTGCTTTCATGGTGACACCAGCTAATGCCAATTAGAGGGGCTTTCTCTTTTTTTCAGTAGCAACTTTAGTGCAAAATCCACTCTCAGTGCATTCACTGCACTGCTGCGCCTTTAACGGGGAAAGTTGATGCACAAAGCAAAATAAGTGAAGTTCGGGGGGTTATAAGCAGTGCTGTCAGTAGAATTAATCACCCGCTCAGATCCAGGCCGAACAGCGGAAGGGAGAGGAGAAATGCCCAGTTGGAAAAAAAAACGTGAAAAAAATACCCTGCTTTGCAGTGCCGATGCCGCCTCTACAGATTCCCTGTCACCGGTTCTCCCCGAAGTAGCCAGCGAAATAAATTAAAGGGGTTCCGCTCTGCTGACTGTTACTGCTCTCGCTCCCCAGGAAGCTTTAATGGCACTTTTCTTTCTTAATGGACAATTTGTGGCACTGCCCTTCAGGTGCAGATCAGATGCAGACAGATCCACAGGTCACAGGAGCAACTCACTGCAGCTGCAATAAAGTGGCTAGCGCAGTAAAAGCTGAGGTTTAACTGCGTGTTGCTCAGCCTAACAGCACCGCAGTGATGTTACAGCAGTATATGTTTATGTTTCCAAAACCTTTATTCCAAAGAGGGGTTTTCATTGGGCCTATTTTTCCAAGCAAGACTGCCCTGGGGTGCTGGTCTTGGTCAAGGGCAGCAGTCATGAGATAGACAGAAGGCATAGGAAATTGCCGCAGAGGTCACTCTTATGCACAGTAAAGTATTATTCGGTCAAAAATGTTGAATTTAACTCCAAGAATTCAAGAAAATTTTGCCCAAGCCAGAACCAAGACTACTCATCCTACAGCATCATGATTTGAATCCAAACAAGACCAAAACTTTTTCTCAACCCAAAAGTAACCTTACAAATGCATGTCTGAGCCATAATGCATTCCACACGTAGTAAAAAAAATTATTTGGACCTGATTGGAGTCTGAACTTGACCTTAGTCCCTACAGCTCAACAAAAGTCTCTTTGAAATCAAAAACAGTCCAACAAAATTCTATTTTACATCAGGAACAGCTCAACAAAATTCTCTTTGAAATCAGGAACAGTTCAACAAAATTCTCTTTGAAATCAAGAACAGTCCAACAAAATTCTATTTTAAATCAGGAACAGCTCAACAAAATTCTCTTTGAAATCAGGAACAATCAAACAAAATTACCTTTGAAATCAAGAACAGTCCAACAAAATTCTCTTTGAAATCCAGAACAGTCCAACAAAATTCTCTTTGAAATCAAGAACAGCTCAACAAAATTCTCTTTGAAATCAAGAACAGTCCAACAAAATTACCTTTGAAATCATGAACAGTCCAATAATATTCTCTTTGAAATCAAGAACAGCTCAACAAAATTCTTTTTGAAATCAAGAATAGTCCAACAAAATTCTTTTTGAATTCAAGAACAGTCCAACAAAATTCTCTTTGAAATCAAGAACAGTCCAACAAAATTCTCCTTGAAATCAAGAACAGCACAACAAAATTCTCTTTGAATTCAAGAACAGTCCAACAAAATTCTCCTTGAAATCAAGAACAGCACAACAAAATTATTTTTGAAATCAAGAACACCTCAAGAAAATTCTCTTTGAAATCAAAAACAGTCCAACAAAATTATCTTTGAAATCAGGAACAGTCCAACAAAATACTCTTTGAAATCAAGAACAGCTCAACAAAATTATTTTTGAAACCAAGAACAGCTCAACAAAATTATTTTTGAAACCAAGAACAGCTCAACAAAATTATTTTTGAAACCAAGAACAGCTCAACAAAATTCTCTTTGAAATCAAGAACAATCCAACAAAATTATTTTTGAAATCAAGAACAGCTCAGCAAAATTCTCTTTGAAATCAAGAACAGTCCAACAAAATTACCTTTGAAATCAAGACCAGTCCAATAATATTCTCTTTGAAACCAAGAACAGCTCAACAAAATTCTCTTTGAAATCAAGAACAGCAAAACAAAATTATTTTTTAAGTCAACAACAGCTCAACAAAATTTTCTTTGAAATCAAGAACAGTCCAACAAAATTCTCTTTGAAATCAACAACAGCTCAACAAAATTCTCTTTGAAATCAAGAACAGTCCAACAAAATTCTCTTTGAAATCAAGAACAGTCCAACAAAATTCTCTTTGAAATCAAGAACAGCTCAACAAAATTAGTTTTGAAATCAAGAACAGTCCAACAAAATTACCTTTGAAATCAAGAACAGTCCAATAATATTCTCTTTGAAATCAAGAACAATCCAACAAAAGTATTTTTGAAATCAACTACAGCTCAACAAACTTCTGTCTGATATCAACTATAGCCCAAAAAATCTGTTTGGACCCAACAGTAGTTCACCAGTAGCCCAACAAAATTATATTTGATCCCAAAATTACTAAAATACATTTCTGTCCCATCAATACCCCTGAATTGACTGAACTATAGTTCAATAAAATTTTGTCTAAACTTGACAGTAATGCAACAAATTCTCTCTGAAATCATCGTACACCAACAACATTCTATCTGAACCCAACTGTCATGGTTTTGACAAGTATTGAGAATTGTTATTCAAACCAGCAACCCTCTTGTTCCTGTATAAGAGAACTCAGTCACTATTACCTACAGGAAATATGATAATGTCTTCATTTATTCTGCCATACTTGTCAAATCCAAGGCCCAGAGGCAGTCACCAGCATAGAAGGCATTTCAATGACTTGTGCCTCTGCCTGAAAGTGGCCCACAACTGCATTATTTTCAACTCCCGTAAGGAAGTCCACTAGGTGACTATACCTGCAGGCTGAAGCAGGATGTAAGAAACCCTCCCATCTTATGATAAATTATTACTATTAGTACTGATGTACTGTTCTATAGCAAAAACAGTAACAATTGTAAAATGTAACAGTAGAATGTGTACTGAAATTTGTAATATACTCAAAATCCAACAGTAAGAATTTATGTGGATTATACTTTAAAGATTTTAAGATTTAAAGTTACATTATATAAATGGCTATTTAAAAAAAATATTATTTGTTTTGCAAAACGTTTTCTGAACACAAACCTACAAAATATTATAAGCACAAAAATAACTTTCCTGTAACTTGTTTGGGTATAAATAGGCCAAGATTGAGAAAACTAAGTTGCTTATAAAAACTCTAGGACTGGCTTTACATGCTGCAACTTTCAGGCAACTTTAATTGTATGAACTGTAATTAAACTAAATTGCATTTGAAATGTATAAGTAAACCATCCTTAATAGTCAAGTTGCATGAAGTGTGTGCTTCATGCAACTCACAGCATGCAACTAGTTGCATGAACATTCACTGTGTAAAGTCAGTCAAACAAAACAAACCAGTAATGACCTGATAAACAGAGGTTCAAATGAAAAAAAAAACATTGAATTAATTTTCTTGTTTTACATTTCCACCTGCATCTTTATCAGACATATGATAGTAGCAAGTATTCAAGACTTCAAGAAAATTAATTCATACAGATATTTTCACTAAATATTTTATATTCAATATTTTTATGCTTGTTGGTTGACATCACGTACATTTACACATAACACATAAAGGATCTACTTTTCATATATACATATATGGCTTGAATTCAAATATATTTTTAGATTCTTGTGAGAGGAGCTTAAATAAGCAGAGACATGTCTGTGAGAGTGACTCAGACAGATGTGTATATTTTCCTGCCAAAAGATGCAATCTGTGATTCATATGATAATGACATGGTAATTCCAGACATTCCATTGGTGGGTTGCAGTGGTCTGGATTTGTGGAATGTGAATTGAACAAAGACATCTCACCTGAATGTTCACACCTATCTCATAAATATTTAATGTTGGGTTAGTGACTGAGGAAAACAGAGTGTCACCTCACATTTGTTAAGTGTTAGAAATCATAGCCAACACCCCTGTTTATTCAGTTCTGAGCTCAAAGGTATTGGCTAGAAATGTTTAGAGTGTTTTTTCACAACATATCAGCTGAAAATTGGTTTTTGTAAAGTCTAATTTTAGAGCAGATTTAATCAAAATATAGATGTATGACACTCTTACTGTTTTCACACTGTTGTTGCTGAGTTTGTGCTGAACAAAAGCCTGTGTAACACTTTGTAAAAGTAATTTAGATGGTTGTAATTTGTGAAAAAGTGAAGGTATGTCAGACTCCAGGGGGTTAAGCAGTGAGGACTAGTTTTTATCTCATGTTTCTCCGTCTATGAGCCAGTCCTTATGGGAATAACTTCATGTAAAAGATCTGGAATTGGTGCTTAACACAACACAATGTTTTGGGTGATGGAATTATTCACACCACCACAAGCATTCTGTCTGTGCACTTAGTCTACGATAAACAATAATTAGAACTAATTATAATCACGGGCAAAGTTTTTTTTTCTTTTTTTTTAACAGCGTCTGGCTGTTGCATTAATTTTGTTTGGTGTCTCGCAGCAGTTGGAATCCTCTGGTGCCCTTCGTTTGCTCTCATACACTGATCCAGACTGGGACGCTGCCAGGCCTTGTGCCAATGCTCCTAATTGCAGAGGGAGCATTTTGAGTAATTAGGCATTTTGGAGTATCCACTAGTTTTAACTAAGGCGAAAGAGTCGATCCCTGCCGCCAGGCAGTGGGCTCTGATCGACGAGTTCCTTCTTTCTCCGCTCGCTCCCCTGGGCCTGCTTGACAGGAAACTGTTTGCTCTGAGTGATGTTAGACTGCAAAGCTTGTTATCAGGTAAGGGACTGATAGCATTGTTTTATGGCCAGCACAATGTGTTTGTATAAAGAGATACTTCTATCCTGGTACCTCTGCGCTTTGCTCTATAAGCCTAGCACTGATTGCTCTCCAAATATGTTCTCTTTTCTGGTTGATGATGGCGACGGTGATGATGATAATGATGATCATGATGATGATGATGGAAGCATGCTGAGCAATTCAGAATAGGAATCAAGCCATTGTCAACTGGGCATCGTTCAAAGCAGCAACTTTGATTTTTCAGTGAGGCCTGTGGATAGCAATGATCGGCACCTTGCCTGGCCATGCAAATGGCTCTTTACACCAGCCACACTGCAACTCCACTGGAAAAATGCCTACTGTTTACCACATGACATGGCAATAAGGTCACACATAACTGCAGTCATGGACATGATTAGCATGTGTGCTCGCAATTCACTTGCATACTCTTGCCTGATGTGTTCTGAGGCATGAACAACCCTTGCCCAGAGATGCTCAAACACCAGCACTGCGCTATTAGCAGAAAATAGAAAACAATCTTTTATGCTGTAAAGCTAGGGCTCATGTGACCTGTACTCTGAGTAAACAGTTGACATGCATGCTAATAGCTAATTATGAATTATAGGGATTTATTTACCTGGAAAAGCTATTAGCCTCTTAAGACCTCCAATCCTCCTCATTGGTGCGTTTAGTTAACTGTGTGGCAGAGGCAGCGAGTGCGGGCATTTGGGGGAGGGTTAGCTCACCCCTCTGGGGGAGGGGGGGAGGGCTCCATGAGCCATGACTGCTTCAGGTACCTAGGCCAGGCTCGTCCTGACAGGGCTATTAACTCTGATCCAGTGGCCCAAACCGCCTCCCCATTCACTGGAGTGGAGATGAGTGCAAAGAGAGATGAGTAGGGGGAGGGAGAGCGAGAGACAGGGGGATGTTAAAGAAATACTTTTTTTCACATTTTTTCTCCAAATGTAGTCAATCAACAGGAGCTCCAAAGAAAGGGAAAAAATAACTCTTTCAGTGCTACACACATTGGGATTTTACCGTCATCTTTGTCCCATCAATGCGATGAACACAATAGAGGGCTTTGACTACCCATGTGCCCAGAGCTGTGGGCATCCTCATCATCCACAGCATCCAGGGAGCAGTTGGGATCACATGCCATGCAGGTAGAATGCTTAAATCCTACTTGTTTAGGGGATCAAGCTGGCAACCTTTTGTTCAATTCTCTAACTTTTAATCCACAGCTGCCACATGTAGCTAAATCATATTAGATTATAACTCAGCAATTAGCATCAGGTAAAAAAAGCCTAAATCATAACAAAGCTAAATTAAGGTCAAATTGAGGCTTTCTTCTACTTTTTCAATTAGTAGCTAATGGTATGTAACACTGGTGACCCTCATGTGTAGACTAGGGTGGCCAGACATCCTCTTTTACCCGGACACGTCCTCTTTTTGAGACTTAAAAAAATAGTCTGGGCGGAATTTTACAAACGTCTGGGATTTTGTTTCACTAGAGCTTTTATTGACTGTCTCCACCTGATCATGTACAGTCCACCAGCTGTTTACTGTCTGAGTAAAACACCATCACACATCAGCTACTAACACCTCTGTTTTACCAGTTTTATTACAAAATAGGGGCAGCCGTGGCATGGTGGTTAGAGATCTCATCTTGTGACTGGAAGGTTGCGGGTTTGTTCTGTCGACAAGTCATGAATGATGTGCCCTTGAGCAAGGCACCTAACCTCCAACTGCTCCCAGGGCACAGTGGATAGGGCTGCCCACTGCTTTGGGCACATGTTCTCACAGCCTTGTGTGTTCACTAGTGTGTTTCACTGCACTAATGGTTAAATGCGGAGGTCAAATTTTGTTGTGTGCAAAGTCAAAAAGTTTAATCTAATGTAAACAATCCCACAAAAAGCCACTAGTATACAAATAATTGAATGTAGCCCAAAATCAAAAGCATCTAAACACAGACATTTGAAGAAGCTGTAAAAAGTACATTTTTTACTTTGCAATTCATTTTTTCTGTTTAGCATAAAAACCCTGCATCGCTTCCACCTCTGACATTTTACAAGCATTTTTGCAAACCTGGCAACCC
>BRDA01082352.1:0-14107 GCA_036984385.1 Crenuchus spilurus | reverse complement strand
TATATATATATATATATAGTATAAATAAATAATTTTTCATGGGGGGAAAGGGGGTAGGTCAAAACTGAGTGATTGGAATCAATACAATTTAAGTTCATTTCCACACAATCTGATAGAGGTTTTTTTTTCCTCTAAAGGAACTTCAGAGCTAAACACTTTTAAAAGATGGTTGTTCAATGGTTCTTTACTAATTAATCTAAAGGTTCTATATAGAACCATGAACACGCGAATAACCCAAATGTTTTTTTTGCATGGTGAAGATGTTCTTCGGATTGATGAGGAATTTGCTGTAGAGGGTACTAAGAACCTGTTTGAAAATGGTTCTATATAGCACCAAAAAGAGCTCCTCTATTATTACAAGCTTGGCATACTGCATAACCCTTTTGGGGGCTAAAGAATAAAACCATCTATTCTATAACACATTCATGATCAGTCTGAAGAATCATTTCTCAATATTATGATATTTAAATGAAAATAAAATTCTAGGGCCCTCCCTGCACTTGGGGCCCTGGTAACTCTGTCCCACTACAACACCCCTGTAAAGACCCATCTCTTAATTGATCACTTAAGTTAGCACTAGTTTAAAACACATATTGTAATGCATTGTAATGCTCTTATATTGTGTTTAATTGTCTATGTTTGCTTCTTTCTGTGTATTAATAATGGTTTTGTTCTAACAGTGTCTGAACTGAAGAGTGGTTTCAACTCTAACCTGCCTGTACTAGCTGAAAAAATTCAGTAAATTGAAACAAAGCACTGTTGTGCGTTGCTCTGGATAAGAGCTTCTGTCAAATGCTGTAAATGTATAACAATTTTCTTTACTAAAGAACCGTTGACAAACCATATTTTTAGAATTGTATTGAAGACTCTTCGGGGTTCTACCACAATGAGCAGAAAAATACTGACCAGGTGTTAAGTACGTTTTTTCTGAGATTGTGGTTTCTGAAATATTTAGAGGAAAAACATTTTATCCTTGACTCTTGACCTGTTGGTCAGCGCTCATGTAGACCACATGGTGGCGACAAAACGCCAGAACAACGGAAGAAAAGAAATATTCTGAATAATGAAAATCGGTGAAATGTGAATATTTAACAATACTTTAAATGTATACAGCATCTCAACCTGACCTACTAGTACAATACTGTAATATGTTTTATTTTTACAGGTCCACTCTCTGTCAAGTCCCGACAAATTCAGCCAGAGTGAACATTTTCCTATGGATCATTTCCAAGCTTCAATGTTCAAGGTTAAGTTTCCCCCGAAGCACAAACTCTGAGATCTCTGAGACATTACTGCACATCTTAACGTGCCTACTGTTATACTCCAACCATACATACTACAAATATGTAGATCTAAAATACAATAAAATGATGAAGGAAAAGTCTCACAAAATGCTAATAATAATAAGTATTTTTAATAATCAGAAAAAACTGAGTTCATTTGGCCATTTCAAGTTATGTGCTGCATTATATATAGTATTTATAACACATATAGAGAAAATTGCCATGTCGTGTTAATTATTCATTTTTTTCGTTAATTATATTTATTTTTATTTCTGTTTTATTTTACTGACATACTGACACAGTCAGGTGTAAAGGTATTGGTTTAAATAGTGCATCATTCCTAGAGAAAAAAACAGGATACAGGATGTAATGCCATATTCGAGCCCTTGCTTTATTTCTGCTGTAAAAAACAAAACAAAAAATAAACTGTCATATGAGTCTCTATGAGTCTTATTCACATTTATTTGTTTTTATATTACTATATTCAAAACTTGATATTTGTCCTGTATCACCAATTAGATATTTAGGTTCAAATCTACAAGGAAATAAATAAGGAATGAAAAAGCACTTTACAACATGAATAAATAATAATTTATTATTTTTAAATATTAAATAAATCTTAGTATTAAATGGGACTTGATGTGCTTGGTGTGTAGTAAACAGATGGGGCAGTGTATATCAGAAACAGCTGGGAGCAGAGCTCAAGCTCCAAATGCTCTCATGGCAAAAATGGCTGCTACCATATGCCACGCCCACCAATCCTATATTTCAGAAAAAAAGTTTAAAATTAAGCCTCATATCGTGTTATGTGTGGTTTTTCAACATGCTTATCCACTGTAGAACATGTCTGTGATATAAAAAGTGGCATAAAATGTGATCATAGTGTCTCTGCTGACTGTAAAGTGGAAACAGAGCATTACAGCAAGACTCCAACCCACAATATCAAAAGGATGCTAAAATGTTAAAATATAATTTTGTTTTTCAGTCAAAGTGTAAAATAGGTTGATAATATATTATAGGGAGTGTTGTTGAATGCATTCTAATTGCGAATTTCGCTAAGATATAAGTATTTTTCTGAAGTCTTTGAATATTCAAATTGAAAGTATCGCGCAATCAAATCATTGTCAAATCATGGACTTCTTGGGGATTTAAATAGTAGGGATGAGAGCAGAAAAACTCAAACTAATACATCCCCAGCTATATTACTATATTATTGTACATGCTGAGAGGGTTTAGAGAGTTCTTTAGTGACACTTTTGGATACTTTTGTGAATATTTCGTTCTTGCCCATATTACAGAGCCAAGAATAGGCGCCTGGGCTGTTTCCCTGAACTTCATATTCTTCTCCACGCCAAAATGTCTGGTGAGTAAATGTGCTTTTCCCCTTTTTTTTGCTTTTCTCCAGACTTCTTCGTGTTAATGGTGGATCTGCAAAAACATGAACAAGAAAGATTAATTATAAACGCATTTGAGGAGTGATTTCATAGATCAAACATGAACAGAAGTACAGTATGTGATTGTGATACACGGGCTGCTCAGACTACAGCTCGTTTATTTGAGTGAAACTTAAAGTGCAACATTAAAAATAAAAGTGTTTTTATGGATTTGAAACAGCCTGGTTTATGTAATGTAATTGCATTTTAACAGCTTTGCTGGGGGTATCAGAAAGCTCGTTTTATACGGACCTTTTATTACTTCTGAGTCAGACTTTTTGCTTAGTGTGTTTGTGCATTTCAGAGTGAAAATGTAATTTATGTAGCATTATGTGTCATTAGAAACTGTTTTTTGGTGTTTATTTTATATCTAGCTGCAGGGAATTTGTATAACAGCTAGACTTTTGGAAATGGGAATGACACGATGGTGGATGAGAATATTTTAGGGTAACTTAAATATCAGCTCATTAAGTCCTAACGAGCATTTATAGAGAAGAACTCGGACTGAGAGCCGAAAGTTAGCAAACGTCTTCCCAACCTCACTGCCAAGAGTCCCAACTGCCTCTACAGGCTCAGCCATGGCGTGGCGTTGTTCTTACTTTTACAGACATTTTCTCTTCATTTTCTTCCATCGAGTGAAATTTTAGACACATTTTCAAGTATCAGGAAGACGCCCACTTAATTTCGACCTACTGAGTTTTGACTACGCAGCCAATGAAAAAAAACACAGACATCCATTATTAACACTGTTCCGGAATCTCTCGAGTTTTTCAAACATCTTTCCACAAAGTCGACGCGTCTCTGTCACTTTTCTACATCACAACAATCTGCATAGGTTTTTGTCCGCACATCGAGACTTTCTCACAGATTGAGAAAGAGAACACTGGCCGTTTTTGAGCTCTAATTTGAGTTTGATACTCTAAAGTTTCAGAGAAAAAACAGAAGAGCACAAAGAAGCGCTTCAGCTGACACCGCACTCATTTATCTCAACTTTTCACATCTGTTTTCCACTTTAAATAGTATCTCACCTTCTCTGTGTCTTATTATCTGTGATAATAAGAGTGTGATTTTACTTACTGCTGAAAATGCACCGGATTCCTACAGAGGCAGCTTTCCTTTTCTCCTGCTCGCCAGTTATTGTTGCGCTATTTCCTGGATTCAATGCTCTGCCTAAACGTAGAGCCCAGAGCTGCATTACAAAGACCAATACTTTCGCTTATACTTTAACTCTCTTATTATTAATATTTTAAAAGTAAACCGTGCAATTATAAAACGCGTTTTGGTCCGGAGGATCTTTGTAGGCTAGAGAACATGTGGAGAGGGATTTCTCCTTGAGGCTGCATTTCTCTACAGACTATTGTAATGCGAAACTAACCCGTTCACTGCCGGCTCAGCAGGAGCTCCCACAGACCCCCAGTAGACTCAGTACTGGACCCTGTCGATTCAATGACTCACTGGAATCATTGCTTGGTTATATGTCCAGCTAAATTTGCTTTGCAATAATAATAATAATAATAATAATAATAATAATAATAATAATAATAATAATAATAATAATAATAATAATAATAAACAAAAAAATGACAAATACATAACTATACATAATCAATTTATTGACATGAAGACATTAAAATAAAACGTGTGATTCATTATATATATAATAATTAATTATTATTATTATATTAATTAATACATAATACATAATAATGTATCCTCTATTGTTCGTATTCTATACAGACAAACCTAAGGTGTATCAGGGTGTTCGGGTGAAGACCACTGTGAAAGAACTGCTGCAGAAACGCAGAGCACTACAAGCAGCAGAGTCTAAGGTAAGAAAATGCAGGAGAAACATCTCACACATGATACACAGTCCCTACTCATCTTTATCTCATAATGTGTAAAAAAAAACAACAACTGTACTCTCAACACCACTTAACACTGACACGCCCCCTTTTGTCTGAAAATCATTTGGCGTTGTTATTATTTATTTACAGTTAAATATGTTAAATGATATACTGGCTCTCTGACTGTCCCTCTTTCTCTCTCTCTCTCCTCTCTCTCTCCCTCTCTCTGTTGTCCCACCCCTTGACTTTTCTCCACATAGACATCACAAGCTCTGCTCTCTTCTGACGCCTGTCCCACACCTCTGCCTGGTAGGTTTATCAACACATTCACTCACTACTTCCTATCAGTAGCCTGAAGAGCAGCTCCTATAAGCATATGGCTTTTGCACTGAAAAGTGTTTATTATATAGCAAACACAGGTGTGAATCCAAACAGGTGTTATCCAACAGCAAGCACCTTTTGGGTTTACATGATTCAGACGTTGATCAGCTGCACATGAATAAAGTGGCACATTAACATCAAGACGACATTTTTGCTGACTTGACATATTCATCATTTGAATCGAGTAAATCTGAAAGCACCATTGATAAACCACAACCAACACCAAAAAAGTCTTATAGGAGCACTAGTGAAAGCAAAATCTGCACACTTACTAATTCCAACATGAAATCACTTTCATCGATCTGCCCGCAGAAACACCCCTGGACCACAAAAAAGAAAGGAAAAAAACATACTATGGGCTGTGGATGGGCTCCTTTTTATAAACTTCTATTCAAATGTGATTTAGCTGTTGGCTGTCGCTCCCGTGACATCATCTCAAGTCTTTCCAATAATTTAAACGCCCTCCAGTGCTTAGCTATTCTCTCGCCATATTTTCCAGCAGCCCACGTCGACGTCTTTCCTGCGAGCTCAGCGCCAGACACCTACTTCCAGGCGCGGCAGTTTGCTGACAATGGGCACATCTCTATGGAGGACGCATTTGAGTACCAGTACCTGATGAACATGATGCCACCCGAGGGTCTGAACACTAGCAGCACGATGTGCAGCCCTGCTGCATGGATGGATGGATACATCCCTGCATGCACGGACTACTACAGCAACACCCTAGTGCGTATGAGTTCTCCAGGTCTGCTCTAAACATGAACTGCTGTTTCAGCTTTAAAAAGACAATGGATTTAAATATGAACACATTAGATAATAAACACCTACAGCACAGAGAGCATTAAATCTAATAGTGCTCACAGCAGATGTTTATGTTTTGTTAATCCTCTGGATCTTCAAGTATTAGGTAATAGGATACTGGTCACGTGTTTCAGGCCTTGATATTACTTCTAAACATTGTTATTTCATTTACATCACTTTCTTTTGCTATATTATAATATACTGAACATTTAGGAAAATTGAAATAAACATCAATTATAAACATCAATTGTAATGATGGTAAATAATACTAATCCATCCTTGTTGTCTTCAGATGTTGAGTAACTGAAACTCAATTAATCAATCAAGGACAACAAAGACACATCTAATTAACTTGAGTTAACTTGAATAAGAAGACTATGGTTGACAAGTCTGAATGTTTTTAAAATTTGTAGTTCTAAATTTTGATGGACTTCTGTTTTTCGATTTGGCCTTTTTATGAGTTTGTTTCATAAGCTATATATTCCTTGCAAAATATTAACAAATAATAGATTTGAACTTATAATGGCACTTTATCAGAAAGTATCACATGATTCATTTCATAACTAAAGTAAAAAATATCGGGTCAAAAATAATTTTTTGAAGTGATGCCGTAGAAGAATGTTTTTTTTTTAATGTACGTTTCTATAAAGAATGAGATAGGTGTTTGTGATTGTGAAGAACCCTTTGAAAGTGAAAACTTCAAGGCTCACACCTTTGTTGTTTTGTTTTTTTGCATTTCCCCAGGCATCCAGCTCACCGACGCACTCATTCAGCCTGCCCAGTCCAGCGGATTACAGTAGCTACTCCCCTCTTGAATCTCACTCCTCCTCTTCCTCGTGCTATAGCTCTCCATCGCGGCTGGACTTAAGCTCCAGTTTCGCTCCGGAGAGCTGCCATTATCCCCACTGTGACCTGCAACACTGCTTTTGCCACTGGCCAGCTGTACAGGAGTCTGGAATAGGCTCAGAATATGCACCTTACAACTCTTCAGACTGTTTTTATCCAACTTTTGGGGAAGACTTCTACTGCAGAAGGGAATCACCAAGCTCTGAGCTGTGTTACTTATAAGTGCACTTTGTCCAGTGACTTTTGTACAGTGTCAAGAAACAAACTCATAATTTCATTTTGGTTGTGATTACAAACTTCATCTCATCACTTTATAAAAAACACCATTACCATTGTGCATTATTAGACATTTTACCTAAACATTCAGGCATGTTCAATAAGGCTCACGTCAACGTTTGTTTATATCAGTGACACATTTGGTTATTGCTTTTCACAATAAAATAAATATTTTTTCGTAATTCTGTGATGTGATTATCCTTCAGTTTTCATTTAACACATTATTAGAAGGTGCCACTAATCACTGTTCAGCTCTGAACAGCCTAAAATGACTAATAATTGAAAACCACATATTTGAATGTGTAAATTTGAACTGCAAAGAATAATAATATGAGATTGCGCAACAAAACTGAGTGCAGATTTAAGCCTACATAAGAATAGGGAGTCAACAAATCATACACAGTAAAATCCCTAGTGTTGAATGAACACTTACAATGTTTGTTTTAATCCTGCTGGATGCAAACGGACGCTGTAAGAGTTCATTCATCAACAGAGCGTTTGCTGTGCAGTGTCAACAGCCTGCATGTGAAATATAGCTGAAGAATCCTGGTATCTGACCCATGTTTCAATCCTCCATCCTGGATAAGGGTGTAGGCATTGAGATGCTCTTTCAGGTGAAAACAACCTCAGGTAACCGACCACTAACCTAAAGGTATCCTGTAAACTACGTAGAGCATATGTTGAATGACATATGGTGTTCAGACCAAATACTTAAAACAAGTGATTGCACGAGTGAAAAATATATCAACACGCTTGTAAAAGAAGTGACCCTTTAAGCCAAAATGTGAATATATATAGCCAACATTTATTCATACACAAACTACGCTTTAATCATTAACCATTTTTATTTGTTGCCATATTTTTAATTGACCTGTTTATTTGACCTTCTGATCAATTACAATAAAATAAATAACATCAAAGAATATATGAGTTCTGAATTGAACTGAGTTGCCTTTAAATTTTTACTCGAGTCATTTCACACTTTGAAATCGGCATTTCCACTAGGAGGCAAAAGACACGTATCTGATTTTATACATCAGGTTTTTCTGATTTATTTAAATGCATTTATTATCAACTAATGCATTATTATTTCAATAATGTATCATTATTTGTACAGTAATACATTATCATTTATCTTTTATCACACTGATGATGAAGAGGCCTATGTATCACATATAATGTTGGCTCTATTTAACATTTTTACAGTATTTAAACACTGTTCACCTGAAAGAACAGACATTTTATTAATTAGCTGAAGAACAAGCAACACATGATAAATAATATACTCAGTGTAATTTATCTATTCATTGTTCTTCTGAAGAGATTTGATCTCCAGGTTGGAAACATTATGTTCATTTTCGATGATGCAGCATTCAGTCACTTTAGAATATTTTAGTTTTTTTTCTTATTTGCAGCTTATAGTATCCTGCTAATTGTTTGAAAAGTGTTAAATTGCACAAGGCATCCACGATGATCAATGAAATTCAGTACCGGTCAAAAGTTTGGACACAAACAAACTTATCATTGTCCTCAATGTTTTTTTTTTTCCTTTTTTCCCAACATTGTTAATTAATAGTCATCCAAACTATGAAGGAACACATAAGGAATCATGTAGTAAACTTAAAAGTGTTAAACAAATCAAAATATGTTTTCAGTTTTAGATTCTTCAAAGTAGACACACAACTGATGTCTCAAACACATTAAGAGTGCAAGAAATGCAAGCCATGAACTCTTGACAAGGCACAGCTGTTAAATGAAAGCCATTCCAGGTGACTACCTCATAAAGCTAACTGAGAAAATGCCAAGAAAGCTGTCATACAAGCAAGATGTGCCTATGAAGAATCTAAAATATAAAACATTGGTTTGTGCAACACGTTTTTGTTTATTTCTTCATAGTTTGGATGACTTTAGTTTTAATCTACAATGCAGACAATTTTTAAATAATTAAAAAACACTGAATGTCCAGGAGATGTGTCCAAACATTTGACTGGTACTGCAGCTTTGGATACTGGAGACGTCCTCAACTAAAACAGTCAATAGCAATACAGGCTCCCGGCCGGGATATGCAAACGTGCTCAAAAGAAGCTCATCGACATTTTAAAAGGGAACATTTTATTCCAATGATGTAGGCCATTTCAAAATGTTCCTCTTTTAAATGTTCACGAACTACTTTGTTTTAAACACGTTAGCCTAAAATGTAATGGCACATGTAATCCAATATCTAAATGCATTACATAAAAAAATCCTTGAAGAAGATAACTGGCATAATCTTGACTGTTATTCAAGCACACGCGGCAGGAACCTTCTCCACTGGCCTGATAAAGAAGTCACTTCATTATGGGCCTGTGTGATTTGCTGTGCTCCAGCAAAGACATTAAATGGGTCACTGAACAGAGTACATAAGATATTAACTTAAGTGTAACACCAGATCTTACAGTCTAACAAAGGGGCGTGTCTCGTGTCCCAGACCAGAGGAGACACATGTTCATTGAAGCTGAGCACACTGGAATTCCCCTCATCCGTCTGCACCTCTGCTCATTCTGTCTCTCAGCAAGAACCCACAGATTCTTCTAATGGTTTTTGTTGAAAGCATGAGATGTAGAGTCACAGGTGCAGCATTGCAATTGGATTTTTCTAGCTGATCATCTGAGGATCTATAATATGACAATATATTCACAAAAACCTTCAACCTCAGTAATCCCTGCGCTTGGTGTTATAGGTCCGGTAAACAAAATTTCCCTAGTCTTAAGTTGCAGTGTCAATGACAAATCAGCACTGGAAGTGTTGTTAATTCTAGGCTTAATTCAGACTACACGCAGAAAGAAAAACATACAAGAAAAAAGATCAACACTAGCAGTCAAGTATTAAATGCAATGATGACAATGATGATCATTGCTGTTGTTATTGTTAACAAAACCTAAACGTGATCTCCCTACAGCATCACAAAGAACACCATGGGAAATACGTTTCAATTTTCTTTTACTTAGTAAAAGTGTCTGTGTTAAATTAACTTCCACAAGTTAATTTTTTATTTACCTTCACATTGGATGAGTTCATTCATTGGGTTAATTTTTACACTCATTTTACTTTCGAGGTCTTTTAAGGATAATGATTCATAATCATCAGTTTCCTTTAAAATCTTGGCCAGTTTGTGCACTTGCAATAAATTCAATGGACATGTTTCATCCTGATGCACACAATTAAGCTTATGTAAAACCAGCAAGGCTAAATATTGTCAAAACTTCGCATTTCATACAGTTCATCATGAAGGCACATCTTCATCTCATTACACCATGAAAGCATGTATAGAACTGGAACTAAAATGTATGGAATTGTAACTTTGACATTTACCTTTACTCTGAGTAGTTTAATTCAGTATCATTTGCTAAGAGAGAAGTAAATATGAAGTAAGAAGTAAATATGCTAGTGCTAACAGGCTTAACTAGCGTACAAGTTAAAAATGGCGGAATTCAGGAGTTACGCCGCTGATTAAATAAACAGATAAATCCAAGGAACGGATTCAAGGAGAAGTTTCGAGAAACATGACTCGCAACCTGAAGTGTTGAGTGTTAATGTCCCTGGTCCTGATGACAGATAAGTGTTTTGAAGCAGACATTTGTCTAGTCAAGTATCCAAAAAGATTTCTCTGATAAGGCGTCTCTGGAATGGTCCTTACTCTATTGGAACATTTGGATTACTATAGAACTATTATAAAGAACTGAATTCATGATGTAGAAAACGATCTCGGACACTACGTCGTGTGGGTTTACTCATTATTGTGTGACAGGATCAGGTTCAACCACTATAAACAATAATGCACCGAGGGAATCGGCTATAGCCTATATTGCGCCACATTTTGGGATTATTGGAGTGCACTGAAAATTCTGCACAATGTTTTCAGACACCACAACATAATGGCGGAACTCAAAAATAGTCCACGATATAGTGAATTGGGTTTTGGTTTGAGCTATATAGTTTGTGTCTTCACTGAAGACACAACTCCTTATTTATTTTGCCTGCTTTAAAATGTAGTATAAGTTAATTCTCACATTATGGTTCTTTATTTTCTCATCTCAATGTTCTTGAAAAAATAGACACATAGCAGACATTCTTCCAACAACACTAGTTATTGAAAGAGAGCACCAAAATGTTTGATCTATACTCTTTCCACCACAAAATCATTTCTGGGAGTTTCGTTTGGTAACAGTTTTGCCAGAACTTTCAGAGGCCTTTTTCAGTCTGTTCCCAAAGGGAACTTCCAAAGACTATGTCTGCTGTTGGTAGGTAATGTCAATGAAAGGTATTTAAGATATCTGATAACTCCTGTTATACATTGCCATAAATTAGTTCCTCATTCTGGAGTGTCAAAATTGATGAGATAGACAAGATCAAACTGAAGCAGACTCACTTACATTTTAATATAAAAACTGTATTAAATTGTATATATTTGGTTAAATTGAAATAAGTTCAATATGTAAATGCATTAAAACAATACTTGTCTAATAATTTAATATATAAATACAGCACAGTGCTTAAACACATGAACAATGTAAAAGACAATGTAGACCTAACTTTGCATAATTCAGTATTAGATCATCAATGAGTATATTTTTTATTTTTGCTATAATCATGTAATGATTTGTTCATTTCTAAAATCTGTCAAAGAGGTATTTGTAGGCTACAGGTCAGCCAGTCTATAGGCAGATAGGGGCAAGCCACAGCATGCATTTGTGTTTTGTTTGCTTGCAGCTATTGCATTTCTTATCCAAAGATACATTTTTTCTCACAACCTTTTTGCCAGAACGGATTGGCCTGAACCTGTTTGGGACTACATTGAGAAATCTTAGCACTTTCCCCCACCTCACCTGTCACTGCTGTACCCTTTAAACCCTTTCTCACCTGTAACTAATGTTCCCTTTAAACCCCTTCTCACCTGTAACTAATGTTCCCTTTAAATAATTTCTCACATGTAGCTAAATTTCCCTTTAAATATTTTTCTCACTTGTAATGATCCGTTTAAACATTTCTTACCTGTTGCTGTTGTGCCTTTTATAAACCCCTTCTCACCTGTCACTGCTGTTCCTTTTAAATATGTGTTACATTATACTAGATAAGAAACAAAATATTGTATGTATGGAAGCAAAACAAATATGATAATGAAATAAAAATGACATGGTGAACATTGTTAATTAGATTGGTTGCCACTTGGAGTGCTCCAGAAACAACAATTTGAAGTCAAGAGTCATCCTGCTCAGAATGAAAAGAGTGGGTCAAGAGCCTCGGGTCTGGTTTAGACATCAGAAACACGTGGCTTTGTTTACAGCATAAGCCAAGAGTGTGTTGGGTTGTATGTATGTTTTTTTCCCAGCAGTTTCAGACCTATCTTGCTTTAAGATTGGCTCGTAGGTTTTTACAGGCGGCTTGTTCTTCAGGCTCACGTTGAACCGTTCTCAAAATATTACTAGCCAGTCACCGCGAAGCAGGCGGGGTCTTGTGGAAGGCTGGCAGAGAAAGAAATAACGTCCATCTTTCCTGGAATGTGCAGCTTTGTAGATCTATTGCATGGGTACCCTGCTGGACATGGAGATCCACTACCCACAGAATTTTGCTTCAAACTAAGCTAAGCTAAATAAATCCAGGCAATGACGACTTTCAGGATCACTAAAATATCAGACTTCAATATTCTATCAAAATTTGGCCGTGTTTTACTTTGATGGTCTACAGATGTTTCAATTAACCAACTGTCTGATGAAACTAAATCAATTATCTATATCGTTAGGATGGGGATTAAATTAAACTTTAGTGTTTTATTTATTAGAACATATATCAAATCAATAGTTCAGTTGCATTTAAGATATATTATAAATAAATGAAAAACTAGTTTCATCATTCAAAAAGATCATCGTTTGATCATCCTACTTTCATAACGTCATTTTGAAAAAAAAAAAAAAATTTATTATGGTCACCAGTTAGGGTTTTCCCTCTTTAAACCAGACCAACTGGTTTTTTTTTCTTGGGGGGAAAAGAGAGAAATCATTTCCTTAATTTTAACAAAACACAATATACTGGTTGTTTCTGTATGTCAAACTTACAGAACTAACTTACCATTGGCATATCTTACTTAGCCCTGTTTTTTCCAACTTTTTTGCAATTTGCTGAAATTGGTCTTTTAAGTCACGTTTTCTGATTTTGTTAAAAATCATTCTGTTTGCTGGTTCCCCACCACACCCTATGTGAAAGTTTCAGATTAGTGTTATATTCATGATACATTGCAGAAAAATTCACCAGTTTGTGGTATTTTGCCAACTGTAAACCTGTTCATCTAACTACTAGATCTTGAACTTCCCACAGTTCATCCAGCATAAGCCGGTGCCTTTGCACAAGATCTTATTAGGTGTGACACATCAACACAGTTAATACACATTTAATAGCTCTGGAAATCAAGAACATTTGTGAAATATAGTGAAAGTACAGTAGGCAATCCAGGTCTTAAACTTACTTAGTTTTTACTAGTAGTTTTCAACAGTGCTAGCTTGCAGCTGGTTCTTTCAAACAGGGATTTAATTCTAAGGAATTTCACACAATGCTTCAAATCCACGGCTCTTTGATCCCCTCATCCCAGAAGTGAGAATGCCAAATCCTGCCTCCCTCCAGCACTGCCTTTCTATAGTCCTTGGCATGAACACTGAGTTACTCCCTTTAAAATAAGCATGTGTGCAGACTTGCCTGGATCCTGTTGGCTATCCACTTGTAGAACCTGAAGCTGTAGGGAGACATTTTGGCAGTGCCAGAAAGAAGATCATTTTTCATTCACACTAAGCTGAACTGAAATCTTTCAACATGTCATTGGGGTGGTATTATCTATCATGATGATCCCTCAAAATTTACTCAAAATCATCACAGGATAAGAAGAGCATAGCAGGACGGAGTACAAAATTAATTCAAAGTTATAGTATACTTCCAAAGTCCTACAGTAATTTTTAAAGCTTTAAAATACAATCTAGAATGATTCTTTAGAGTGGCATGACAGAAGAACCACCTGTCCCTAAAAAATCTTCCAAAGGATTGTTCTTTAGAGAGTCAAATAAGAAAACTTAAAAGCTAAAAGAGTTTTACATTGTACCAAAAAGGTTCTTAAAATACAAACCGGATTCCAAAAAAGTTGGGACACTAAACAAATTGTGAATAAAAGCTGAATGCAATGATGTGCAGGTGCCAACATCTAATATTTTATTCAGAATAG
>BRDA01082349.1:0-10761 GCA_036984385.1 Crenuchus spilurus | reverse complement strand
AACATGTGTAATTGCAATAATTTTCTGGGAGAAATACTTCATTTTCTGGAAAAAATTCAGGGGTGCCAACACTTTCGGCCATGACTGTATATATCAAAGTCACCACCTTTGTCAGATATAACAGCTGAACACACTTGTGACATTTTTTTTACAATAGACATCAAATATTCTTCAGACAGTTCTTCACAAATCTGCTGCAGAAGTTCACATAAATGTTGACACTTGTAGACTTGCTTTGCTTTTCACTTCATCCCAAATCAGCTGGATGGGGTTTAAGTCTGGAGACTGTGCTGTCCATGTTTTCATGCTTACTATCTTGTTTTTTTTCTGAGGTAGTTCTGGCAGAGCTTGGACTTATGTTTTTGGTCATTAAGATAAACCCTTGACCAACTAGGTGCATACCAGAAACGTTCTAAAAAATTTTTAAAGCTGTTCTAAAACTTTTGACTGGTAGTGTATATAATAATTATGACTGTGAATCTCGTAATTATGACTTTGTATCTCATAACTGACCTTGAGTATCTTAATTATGACTTTGTCTAATTTTTATGATGTCGTATGTCTTAATTGTAACTGTTTCATAATTATGACTTTATATCTTCATGGTCTCTTATCTCATTACTATGAATTTGTATCTCATAATTATGACTTTTTATCTCATATCACGACTGAATCACTGAAATAATTTGTGGGTCATTTTTATGTCTGTTTATCTCATAACATATCTTGTCATTTTTTTCATGTGGTGGAAATGGGCTTCCATGAGGACGTAATCTGTTCAGTTATCATTTTTTAAACCTACAATCAAATCTTTATTTTTGTTGTTTTTATTTATGCTATTTATTTTATTTATGCTAGCAGGCTGTGCCGAACTATGGCGCATGCGCAATTCGTAGAAAAGGGGGCGTGGCAGAGGTGGGCGTGTGACACAGCTGACGCGCAGCTCTCTCTCGCTCTCTCTCGCTCTCCCTCCTTTTCTGTTCTGTACACGCGCATCGCCCGCGCGCTCCCGAGCTCCGCACCGCACCGCACCAAACACGCACACACACGCACGCACGCACACAGACACCGAACCGCTGCAAACAGTAAGTGCTCTAGGACTGGCTTGTTTTTATTGTGTGTGTGTATGTAAAACTGCATGCTTTAGCCATGTTCGCGTGAGAGCAAAGACGACGGCGCGCGCGCGCGCGTGTGTGTGTGTGTGTGTTGGGGGTTTGCACGGTGAAGAAAGAAGGGAAGAAGAGGTGGAGGAGGCGGAGGAGGGGGCCAAGGTGCAGAACACGGTGTTAAACGACGATTGCACCCCCTCTCTCTCCGAGTCATTGCACGATGGGTTTTGCTTCACCACAAGCAAACCGTTATGCAATGCAGCAAATGGGGGGAAAAACACTGCTGCCATTGAGGCTCCATTGTGCTGGACGGATGCAATCACAACACTAGCCCTCCTCTGAGCTGAAGAAAGCGATTACAAGCCACGATGCTATAGCAGCCAGGCCTTTTGTATTGTGTAGTGTTTGTATGTGTAGTGTGGTGCTACCTGGCTGCCAGCATATAGCCTATTTCTACCCTATTATGGCTGGTGGTATAGAGAAAGGCCTGGATGGAAGCCAGTGTAGGCCAAAGCATCACAACCTTCCAACTATCTCTATTGCTTATCTATATATACACATTGATGTGCATATCATAATTTTAATAGCAGTTCAAATGAGAGTATCCATGCATGTTTACATCCTCATCACTGTGAATCCCTCACTGCTTTGATGCCAGAGAGCTGATATCTACTAGTGAATCAGGACTGCAGGCCAACATCATCACAATGTCTCCGATTATCTGGAGGAGGTGTGTGAGAGACACACTGTGTGTGTGTGTGTGTGTGCGTGAGCGTGAGCGTGAGGTCTATATGAAGCATGGGAGTGATGATGTAATGCGTATGAGTGAGGGACTGTAGCAGAGAGAGAGAGGTAGTGGAGGCACGTGCCACTGCCAATCCAATCCAGCACCCCTGCTGGACACATTGCAGCACTGCACACAAGCGCTGCTGCCTGCTTACCAAGATGGCACAGCAAGGGGAACGCCACCAATTTCTCAAATTTTTGCCATAATTGAGCATTAAAGGAACACTTCAGCCATGTATGTCTGTAGCCAACACGTAGCCTGTCAGCCAAGACATGGCTCTAGAACTGGAGCTATTACAAACTCTAGAGCTCAATAGTCACCTAAATAGCCCTGTCGTTTCTGTCAAAACATGTCACTAAAGCATCTCTCAAACTGCTCAAACCTTATTCAGGTCTCACAGACTTGTCGATGTGGTTTAGGACATAGTATGACTAAAGCCTACCCCACATTACGTTAAAATTGGGCCATTTTTGACGGCTCTGACCAGCAATCACAGTGTAGTGTAGTGCAGTGTGAATTAGGCTGAAATGTAGTGTGAGCTAGGCTGTAGTGTAGTATAGTGTGAGTTAGGCTGTAGTATAGTGTGAGCTAGGCTGTAGTGTAGTATAGTGTGAGCTAGGCAGTAGTGTAGTATAGCGTGAGCTAGGCAGTAGTGTAGTATAGCGTGAGCTAGGCCGTAGTGTAGTGTAGTGTGAACTAAGCTATAGTGTAGTATAGTGTGAGCTAGGCTGTAGTGTAGTATAGTGTGAGCTAGGCTGTAGTATAGTGTGAGCTAGGCTGTAGTATAGTATAGTGTGAGCTAGGCTGTAGTATAGTGTAGTGTGAGCTAGGCTGTAGTATAGTGTGAGCTAGGCTGTAGTATAGTGTGAGCTAGGCTGTAGTATAGTGTGAGCTAGGCTGTAGTATAGTGTGTGTTAGGCTGTAGTATAGTGTGTGTTAGGCTGTAGTATAGTGTGTGTTAGGCCGTAGTGTAGTGTAGTGTGAGCTAGGCCGTAGTGTAGTGTAGTGTGAGCTAGGCCGTAGTGTAGTGTAGTGTGAGCAAAGCCGTAGTGTAGTGTAGTGTGAGCTAAGCCGTAGTGTAGTGTAGTGTGAGCTAGGCCGTAGTGTAGTGTAGTGTGAGCTAGGCCGTAGTGTAGTGTGAGCTAGGCCGTAGTGTACTGTAGTGTGAACTAGGCTGTAGTATAGTGTAGTGTGGGACAGGCGGTAGTGTAGTGTGAGCTAGGCTGTAGTGTAGTGTAGTGTGAGCTAGGCTGTAGTATAGTGTAGTGTGGGACAGGCGGTAGTGTAGTGTGAGCTAGGCTGTAGTATAGTGTAGTGTGAGCTAGGCGGTAGTGTAGTGTGAGCTAGGCTGTAGTGTGGTGTAGTGTGAGCTAGGCTGTAGTATAGTGTAGTGTGAGCTAGGCTGTACTGTGGTGTAGTGTGAGCTAGGCTGTAGTATAGTGTAGTGTGAGCTAGGCTGTAGTATAGTGTAGTGTGAGCTAGGCTGTAGTATAGTGTAGTGTGAGCTAGGCTGTAGTATAGTATAGTGTGGGACAGGCGGTAGGGTAGTGTAGTGTGAGCTAGGCTGTAGTGCAGTGTGGACCAGGCTGTATTGTAGTATATTGTGGATCAGGAGTTAGTGTAGTGTATCTAGTGTGGGGCACTAGTGTAGTGTGGGCCAGGTGGTAGTGAAGTGCACTGTGGGCCAGGAGGTAGTGTAATATAGTGTGGGCGAGGTGGTAGTTTAGTGTATCGTGGGCTAGGCTGTAGTGTGGGCCTGGGGGTAGTGTAGTGTAATGTAATGTGGGCCAGATGTTAGTGCAGTGTAGTGTAATATTGTATGGGCAAGGTGGTATGGTAATGTGGACTAGGCTGTAGTGTACTGTAATGTGGGCCAGGGTGTAGTGTAGTGTAATGTAATGTGGGCCAGACATTAGTGCAGTGTACTGTTGAATTGTATGGGCCAGGTGGGATGGTACTGTAGTGTAGTGTGGGTTAGGTTGTAGTGTACATTTTATGTGGGCCAGGTGAATGTGTATTGTTATGTGGGCTAGGCGGTAGTGTGGGCCAGGTTCTGGATTAGTATAATGTGGGCCATGCAACAATGTAATGTAGGACTGGACGTAATATAGTGTATAGTGGGCCAAGTGGTACTACCAGGTTTTAGTGTAGTGTAAGGTGCACCAGTTGGTAGTGTGGGCCAGGTGGTAGTGTAGTGTAGGCCAGGAGGTAGTGTGGTATAAAGTGGGCCAGAAGGTAATGTTAAAAGGCTAGGCTGGAGTGGAGTGGAGTGTGGGCTAGGCTGTAGTGTAGTGTGGGCATGGAGGTGCTGTAGTGTGGGTCATGGGGTAGTATGCAGTGTTAATTTTGACAGGTGATTTTGATTTAGTTTTAGTCTTAGTCTTCTGACTAAAATGTATATTAGTTTTAGTCAAATTTTAGTCATGTAGTTATTGTTAGTTTTAGTCTAGTTTTTGTTGACGAAAACTGAAAACATTTTAGTCTAGTTTTAGTTAATTAAATGTTTAAAATATTTAATATAATTTTAGTTTTATTTTTTAGTTATACTTTTTTTTAAATTAGAACTATTTTAGACTGCTTACTGTTATTTTAATAAAACAATAGTCTTTAATTTGTGTTATTAGTTGGGTTTCTCCGGTATGCTGGCCTTTTCTCGTTTCTTTTACTCCTTCCTGTTGGCTAACATTAACTTGCACTTAATGTTGACTACCACGGCTTACGTGCCTTTCCTCTTCGTTTCGTTATATGACTGTATTTAAAATGAAACGGAGGCTGTATGTATGTCTTACGGCTCCAGTTAGATGTGTTTGTGATCTATTTAACCTAAACACCTAAAATAATGATAACAGATTACACATTTCCCCTTTATACACTGAAAAATTCAAAAATGAAACATATCAGATATACATATTCATCACCGTTAGCGAACTAGTTAACATCTAGCTAGTTAGCTACGTTAGCTTACCTTTTTGTAAAACTCGTGGTGGTGAGAACTGAGGACCTCTTGAGGTTCATCGTGCTTTTCCCAGTTATTTTAAATCCACAAACTTTGCACTCTGTTTTGTTTTGTGTGACAGCTGTCCAAGCTGCGGCAGTGAAGTCAGCACGTTGTGTTGTGATTTATTTTAAAAAGCGGATTACTGGACAAACTGTTATTTTTGTCCTTCTGTGACATTTTCGTTTCGTTTTTATTTGTCAACGAAAAGTCTAATACTTTTAGTCATAGTTTTCCTTTTTAAAATATTAGTTTTTATTTAGTTCTCGTCTCCTTTTCGTCGTGAAAAAATGGTCGTCAACGAATATTTTTCGTCATAATTATCGTTAAGGAAATTAACACTGGTAGTGTGGTATAAGGTGGACCAGAATTTAGTGTAGTACAGTATGGACCAAATTATATTGTAGCTTAGTGTTGTGTAGTGTTATGCTATGCTGTAGTGTAGTGTAGTGTTATGCTAGGCTGTAGTGTGGGCTAGGCTGTAGTGTAGTGTGGTGTGGGCTAGGCTGTAGTGTCCTGTAGTGTGCGCTAGGCTGTATTGTAGTTTAGTGTGGGCTAGGCTGTAGTGTATTGTAGGGTGGGCTAGGCTGTAGTGTTGTGTAGTGTGCACTAGGCTGAAGTGTAGTGTAGTGTGGGCTAGGCTGTAGTGTCGTGTAGTGTGGGCTAGGCTGTAGTGTCGTGTAGTGTGGGCTAGGCTGTAGTGTCGTGTAGTGTGGGCTAGGCTGTAGTGTCGTGTAGTGTGGGCTAGGCTGTAGTGTCGTGTAGTGTGCACTAGGCTGTAGTGTCGTGTAGTGTGCACTAGGCTGTAGTTTAGTGTAGTGTTATGCTAGGTTGTAGTTTAGTGTTATGCTAGGCTGTAGTGTAGTGTTATGCTAGGCTGTAGTGTAGTGTTATGCTAGGCTGTAGTGTAGTGTTATGCTAGGTTGTAGTGTAGTGTTATGCTAGGCTGCAGTGTAGTGTGGGCTAGGCTGTTTTGTAGTGTGGGCAAGGCTGTAGTGTAGTGTAGTGTTATGTTAGACTGTAGTGTAGTGTGGGCTAGGCTGTAGTGTCGTGTAGTGTGTGCTAGGCTGCAGTGTAGTGTAGTGTGGGCTAGGCTGCAGTGTCGTGTAGTGTGCGCTAGGCTGTAGTGTCGTGTGGGCTAGGCTGTAGTTTACTGTAGTGTTATGCTAGGCTGTAGTGGAGTGGAGTTTTATGCTAGGCTATAGTGGAGTGTTATGCTAGCTAGGCTGTAGTGTAGTGTACTGTTATGTAGTGTAGGGTGACCATATATGAGGACACCTCAGCAGGGTTTTTTTTTGTGCTTGAATATAAATTCTATTAATATTATTATTAATAATAATAATAATAATAATAATAATAATAATAATAATAATAATAATAATAATAATAATAATTATTATTATTATTATTATTATTATTATTATTATTATAAATATTGACAAATTATTATTTATATTTTATTAATAATTACTAGTTACTATTAATAATATACTAATAATAACTATTATATTTATTATAAATAATAAAATTAATATTAATCTTTAATAAAATACGAATACATGATTACATGTTATTAAAAATACTAAACTCTCAAAAGCATGTAGCATAGCATTATCACCCAATCCTTTTCAGTCACTTCACTTCAGCTCATTATCAACAATGTTACACTTATGTTTGAACTGTATGGTCAATAGACCTCATTTACACAGAATTATACCTCATTTTTTTTTAGCAAAAATAAGTAGAAATTCAGATTTTTTTTTGATAATAGTTAAGCTTAGAGGCATGTACAGTGAGGAAAATAAATATTTGAACACCCTGCGAATTTGCAAGTTCTCCCACTTAGAAATCATGGAGGGGTCTGAAATTTTCATCTTAGGTGCATGTCCACTGTGAGTGACATAATCTAAAAGAAAAAATCCGGAAATCACAATGTATGATTTTTAAAATAATTTATTTGTGTGTTAAGAGGACATCTGGTCACCTAGTGTAGTGTTATGTTAGCTGTAGTGTAGTATATTGTTATGCTAGGCTGCAGTGTAGTGTAGTGTTATGTTAGCTGTAGTGTAGTATATTGTTATGCTAGGCTGCAGTGTAGTGTAGTGTTATGCTAGGCTGTAGTGTAGTGTGGGCTAGGTTGTAGTGTAGTATGTTAGGCTGTAGTGTAGTGTGGGCCAGGCTGTAGAGTAGTGTAGTGTTATTTTAGGCTGTAGTGAAGTGTAGTGTTATGCTAAGCTGTGGTGTAGTATAGTGTTATGCTAACCCTTACCATAAAGTAGTATATGCAAGTGCACTTCAATTATACCAATTTTAAACAAAAAATTATAGAGTATCCTTCCAGTTTATTTTTTATGTACTTATTAGAGATATACTTGAGAAAGTACTATATTGGTTATACTAGAATTGTACTAAAATATGCTAAAAGTCTAAGTCTATTTAACCAATACTTGTATTTAAACTTTTGATCAATATATACTTTTGTAAAAGTACATTGATAGTTTTTACAGCTACTGGTTTCTCTTCAGTATACTACAAGATGTTTTATATCTTGTTTACAAATCTCATATAACAGGTCAGCTTTGGTATGATTTTTAATGATCAACATCTTATTCAATCAATCAATCAATGTTTATTTGTAAAGTGCCTTACCAACAACCAAAGAGTGCACAAGGGCTTCACACAGTGTATCAGTATGTTCTATTACTAACAAATACGCATAAAAAAAACTTTCTGATGTTTATTCGAAACTGGATCTGGCTTTTTCATACTTGATTCATAAGGCCATTAGTAAAATACACATTTTAAAATGTATATACAGTACATCAAAAAAAGTTAAATGCAAAGGTGTCAAAAATATTCACATTCATTACTCAGGTAGAAGTATAGATACTTGGGTTTAAAAAGACTTTTATAGAAGTTGAAGTATCAACTTAAACTTTTTACTCAAGTAAAAGTACAAAAGTACTGGTTTCAAAACTACTTAAAGTATAAAAGTAAAAGTAATGTAAGGAAAACAAATGCCAAAACTTAGGCTGTGCCACAGGGGCATATAGTGCACTACCCCACCCACAAAATAATTTTTTTCTAAAAGCCATAATGACTATAATGTTATATTAAAATGGTAGTGTTGAATTTTTTTGGTATGTACTGGCTACCTGTTTCAGCTGCATATATGCCCCTTGAAAATGAAAACATTTTAGTAATCTCAAATATATTAGCGACTATATATGTGTAGTATTGAGCTTACTGGAGAGTGACGAGACACGTGACGTGCAGGTGCGATCGATTGCTTACCAATAGGGTATCAGAATGGTATTTGTATATACTTATCATCCAACCACAATCACATTCACTCTTTCTGGATGTCACAGTTTATCTGGATAGGATGTTTTTTGAATGAAGACAAACCAAAATGAAATACGTAGAAATAACGAGGCTGTTTTTAAAATGTAAGGAGTAGAAAGTACAAATAATTACATGAAAATGTAAGTAAGTAGAAGTAAAAAGTCATCCGAAAATAATTAATCCAGTAAAGTATAGATAACCAAAATTTCTACTTAAGTACATTAACGAATTATTTGTACTTTGGTACTTGACACCTCTGGTCAAATGGCAAACACAAATGATTAATGCTAATCATAGTAGCTCTTTTACTCTCGTTCATATGGATTTGGCAAAGGTATAATGTACAGTTTATCAGCAATTTCAACAACAACACATTTCAACATTATCATATCTCTGTTCCAGATGCACTCTAAAAAGTCATTCTGATGGCCATTAGCCAATAATTAAATATATGCCCTGTTGTACACTAAAAAATTAAGTTTTATGATTTTGACAGAGTTTTTATTTTGATTTATTTTATTGAGTTCTAGTGACATAAAAATAAAAGTGTTGTTTCAGCACACTTACCTGACTTTCCCAAACTCAATATATTACATTAAATACTAAAAAGCTATTTTCATTTTCTGGCACCTTAATTATCTGCATTGGACAAACATTTTCTCATCCATTTGAATATTCCCGCCCACTCGGACAAGTTGGATATCATTCCAGAGAAGTCCAGGCACAAATCACAAAGCATTATCGAGGTGAGTGTTTTCATAAGCTTCATATGTGTTTTGGTTTAGTTGTGTGTTTAAGGTTGTTTTCACACCGGTAGTTTGTTTTTCTGGTCCGAATCAGAATGAGTTCCTTTAACTTGGAGCGTTTCCCCCGCTATTTGGTTTGTTTTAACACAGGCACAAACCTAAATGCACCAAAATGCGCCCCAACAGACCACGCAAACACATTGTCTCCTCTGATTGGTCAGGGCTGTCTGGCACGAGAGCAAGAAAGTAAACACAACTGCAGTACTAGAGCAAAAACTGTCACTGTTGCCGCCCGGCGTTCACCTCCTGCCTCGCAGTGCTCACCTGTCCCGAGTCACGGCTCCATTGTCTGAGAGCCCTCACGCGAGACAGTCTATGTGGTGGATTAGTGACACCGCATCAACAGTAGTTTTAGCACTAGCCAGCTCTCCGTTTAGCTCAAACTTGTGGAGTAACACCATAGTCGGGTCTAATCGAGGTTGGATCACGTTCTTACCGCAAACGAACCACACCCGAGTTCGTTGAGGACCAGACCGAGACCACCTGCTCTCCCGGGTCTCAGTACAGTTCGTTTGATCCGCACCAGAGATGGATTACTGTTTTTACACCGGACGAAATGAACCGCACAAAGGGAGCAAACGAACCAGGGTTGCACTTTTTAATGCAGCCAGGGTTTGTTTGAACCAGACTAAATAGAACATTTTTCCCATAGACAGAAAAATAGTATTTTTTACATCTTGGTCAGCATGTTACAGAGCCCCTAAGATGCTATGGTAAAAAAACAAAAGTTAATGACATTGCGTTCCCTCACAAAATATTTTGCGTTCCCTCCCAAATGTTTTGCGTTCCCTCCCAAATCCCATGACAAAATCCATGTTAGTCAGACAGCTGTCATGCATAAGACCAAAGGTGATCAACAACACTGCCTGCATTGACTGCGTTCAAGTTAGTTTAATATTGGACATTCGTTTGATATTTGTTATTCTGCTTTTCCTCAACAGTTAATAAAATGCAGATTCAACAGTACAGTGACAGTTCTGAGGTGAAATAAATTAAGACAACCAATTACAACCACAACATTTACTATAATTCACTGTTATGAAGAAGCCAGGGTGCAGTAGCTTTGCTTTTGTGCTCTGGACACAAGCTGCTGCAGTGTTAGGGACTGTCAACCAATTACCAGAAGAAATGTTAACTGTTACAAACATCCATGTGGCTAATATTATTCATTTTAGCCATTTTCTAATTTCTAGTTACCATTCATGTAAAAACAATAAATATGTATCATTATTATTCTAAAAGACAAGTTGAGCCTTTCTTCTGCTGACACTAACACTATCATTTCTTCTACAAGGATATGCAGGAGCTGGAGTCAAACCTTACAAAGGAAGTGATGAAGATTGGCATCATTGGCAGGTTTGCTACCATTGCAGTTGAAGGAACCAAACACCTGGAGGGAATGGATGTTGCCAGATCCTGTGCATTGCTGATGGGGGTAATATACTGTATGCGCTGAACCTCAGCTATCCCAAGCAGTTGAAATACCCCTTCAAGGTATTCCAAAAACTATTTCTTGGCCTTGATGGACAAAAAGCCAGCTCAAAAGTAATGAGACTGAAGTACATTATTTTCTAAAAGCCTTCAGTAAATGTCAGTTCAACATTCTCAAAGTTCTGTTTTGAGGATTCATCCATCCATCCATCCATCATCAACCGCTTATCCGGGGCCGGGTCGCGGAGGTAGCAGTCTGAGCAGGGAAACCCAAACCTCCCTCTCCCC
>BRDA01082347.1:0-12396 GCA_036984385.1 Crenuchus spilurus | reverse complement strand
TCTCTCTCTCTCTCTCTCTCTGTCTCTCTCTCAGTGTGTGTGTGTGCATATATCTGTAATGTACACATTCCAAAAAGACATTTCTATTCCAAATGCTAATAGAGAGTTGTAGAAAACATAGATGTGATAGAAAATTCTTGGAGAAATTGTAAGTAATAATAATGATCTTTCTGGCTGCTTCTCATACACTATGTAAAACACTCATGAGAAATCCCAATGACAGAGATTTGTCACATGGTGTGGATGTAGGTGATGTGTGCATTCGTGTGTGTGTGTGTGTGTAAGAGAGAAAGAGAGAACAGTGGGTTTATTTAGATAAAAGCCTTTCCACAGCATTCCTTGAGGCTGTGTTTAATAATGAGACACGCGGATGAGGTCCATTGGGGTCTTTAAACTCCATTATCTCTGCCCCCTCCAGACACACACACACACACACACACACACACACACACACACACACACACACACACACACACACACACACATTACAACAGCCTGGGAGAGAATAGTCTGGAATGGGAGTTTTGTTAATCTACTCTGAACAACAGTGACATTTTAGGTTGTAACTTTTAATTTCATTGCTTTTCTTTCATACCAGCTCTTAGAGCAGTATCTGAAAGCTGCTGCTGTACACGCATTCAGTGTAATTGCTCGTTCCTCTAAGCTGTTTGTAGGCCTGTGTGTCTGCATGAGAACTAACTTGCTCTTTTGTTATTTCTTTTGCAGCATTTCCGTGAGCACCTCGACAAGCTGTTTGCGAAAGGTATCGGGATGCTGGATGAGGCTCTAATTAAAGCCTTTGAGTTGCTCAGTGATGTGAGTACACAGGCAAGCAACTCCATGAAAAATGTTCAGAGTTGTTCATACAGAATCAACTTCTCTTTGTCATGTCCTAAACAGATACTTTTTCTTTATTTTAACATGGCGTTTTGATGTTTATTCATTTTGATAATGAGTTTTGGAGAAGACCAAAGCTCTATAAACAGCACCCACTGAGACAATAATCTCAAATGAAGCAGAAAATTAAAAAACTTCATCCCACCATTTAAAACGATGATTAAGAGATAATTAGAAAGCTATTCAGTAAATTTATTTGCACTTAGAATTCAATCACAAAAGACTATTATCTTATTGTTGGCTTTTAATGTTTCATCTGAAAGTTGTTTTGTTTTGTTTTTTTTAAAGAAAATGTATTTTCTTCAGCAAATAAGAACTTTAAAGTACATTATGGATGGGTAATATAAAGAGCAGTGCAATATATAATCATATTATTAACTGTAATAAAAGCAAAAATACTGTTCTATTTAATTAAAATGTTGAGGTCGGGGGGCCCTGAGTGGCTCAGCGGGCAAAGACGCTACCACTATGACCCGAGGATCGCGAGTTTGAATCCCGGTCATGCTGTTTGCCATCAACAGTCGGGGCCTAAGAGAGCAAAAATTGGCAGTGCTCTCTCTGGGCAGGTAGATGGTGCTCTCACTCTCCTTATCACTTTCACATTGCAATGTCCGCTGGCTCAGGCGTCTACTGATTGGTCCAATCAGAGCTGGGGACCCTGTGTGCCTTCCTCCGAGTGCGTTAGGCTCTCCAGTGACGGTGTATCAGCGGTGGTTCTAAAAGAGACGGTGGCTGCATCACACGCAACGGAGGAGGCTTGTGCTTGCCTGCACCCTCCTAGAGTCAGGGACATTGTAAAGTGATGCGGAGAGGCCTAACGGAGGGGATAATTGGGCTAATTGGCTACCACTACATTGGGAAGGGGATAAAAATTGGCAAAAACCTAGAAATAAAAAATAAAAAAAAAATGTTGAGGTTTATGATGAATTTTTATTGACAGAGCACCTTAGGATTTAGGAGTTTTGGTCTTAATACATTATTCACGGTCAATTTATATAATTTGATAAACATCAAACCGGTATTTAGCTGCTAATTAGTTGGTAATTAAGTCCCACCTCTTCTTTAAGGTCACTCTGGAGGTGACTGTGCCATCACTAGACAAGAGGTCACGATGTTTGTCTGAAACAGTAACTACATAATATACAGAACTACACTACAAAACTCACAGCCTATTGCTAACTGTAGAACATATCATCCACAGTCTACAACGAGAAAACAAAAACAGTACATTTGCTTAAAATGTTGAAAAAACCTTAAAACCTTTTTGCAAATCAGTTCATCTTCTACTTGTTTAGCTGTTCAAAGTAACTGAAATGTTGACCTACACAATGCACCTGTAAGGGAGGTTTTCTTAACAAACTACCGTATTTTCCGGACTATAAGTCGCTCCGAAGTATAAGTCGCACCAGCCATAAAATGCATAATAAAGAAAAAAAAAACATATATAAGTCGCACTGGAGTATAAGTCACATTTTTGGAGGAAATGTATTTCATGAAGTCTAACACCAAGCACAGACATGTCATTTTGAAAAGTAATATAAAATAAAAACAGAATAGAGGCAACAACAGGCTGAATAATTGAACAGTATGCTTACGTTACCGACACAACTGAGAACGTGCCTGGTATGTTAACATAACATATTAAGATTTATTCAGAAAACCACAGCATATATAATATACTAAAAAGTTTACTAAATAACATGTGTGAAAATAACATGTAAAATGATATACCAGTAATAATGTATTACGGTAATAATTTCACACATAAGTCGCTCCAGAGTATAAGTCGCACCCCCGGCCAAACTATGAAAAAAAACGCGACTTACAGTCCGGAAAATACGGTACAAGCTCAGTGCACTAATTAGGTTTCTTGTTATATATTGTGCATCACACCGGAGACTGTTTGTGTAGAAATAGGTAAATCACCACTCTTGATTTAACGATGTCATGACGTGAAATGCCTGTAAGAGAGCTGGGGAAAGTGGAGGGCTTATTAGCTTCAGTGCTTCATCCTTTGAACACACAGTACTTAATATACAACCTCAGCTCTTAGCATAAACCTTTTGAGCTATTAGCTGGGCAGTTCAAGGCATGTGAAGCATTCCCTTCATATTCTGGTGAAAAACGGACTTATTTGTGTTGTGTATTGTATTTGCAGAACGTGGTTGCAGGTTTGAATTATAATAGGTAGGATTAGTAAGGGTGGGTGACTCAAGTGCTGGAGTAGTACTTCAGTACTACAGAACAGAGTAATTATACAACGAATAATTATTTACAGCCAAGCGGGTCTGTTCTGAGAATGTTTTTCTGTTGGTATCAGAAGGTTCTGTCAACATCAACAGAGAAAAACATCTATAAGTAGTGATCACGTATAATATGAGAATTACATGAAAACTGGACTATAAAAATAAACTTAATTTCTGCCCTTTTATCCCATTCATTTCAGCTGATTTTGTAGGATTTTTACCTAAATTCACCAGAGGTGTGTATTCTGATTATAATATCTGTGTTGAGGAAGTTAATATAATCGTACATTTGCAGCAGAAGTCGAAATCTTCCTGTATCCACACATGCACTGCTGTGAAAATATCCCAAGGGCTTTGACAGTTCCAGTGACATTAGGAATATCTGTGGTGTCCTATGTTTGTAGCTGGAGGACACTGAAAATGCTCAAGTGTGAAAGACTCATCACCATGATTTAGTACTGCAGTTGCCTCTAAAATAACTATGAAAACAGACACAAACACCGTTTATTGCTTCTTTTTTTCTTTATTTTTCTTCCAGTGAGAGAAACGCCGTATTTAAGTTATATAACCATATTATATAACCAGAATTGAAAGTTTAATTGAATGAATCTATAAGAAAGCACTAGGTAGGCTTCTCTGACCACTAAATCCACGTTATATTTGCACATTCTTATAGGTCAGTTGTTCTCTTAATGAACATAGAATGTCTAGATTGCTAAATGAATTGTGGTTGACTTGATAAAGGGTTTCCAGTTTGATGGGCTTAGTTGAGCAGTAGCATGACTGACAAGCACACATCTCTGTGGCTAATGCAAGTTAATGATGGGAACATTTAATGAAACAGGCTCCACATAAGTACACAACAACAGTGGGTTACCATGACAGTTAATGGCTCCTCCTGATGGATTGACCAGTGGGATTGATGATGATATTTGATGTGTTTTGTTTTGTTTAGGTTTTTTTAATTGAAGCTTATGATCTCTTGATTCTTCATGCTGTCATGCTTTTATTGATGTCATGTTGTAGTATTGGTCATGATATTTAGAGTTGGATAAGAACAAATGTAAAAATGTTGATTGCATGAGTTTGAGGCTATTTTGTGTGTGTGTGTGTGTGATCAGTTTAATCAAACAGGTCGAGGTAGCGTGTGCAGTCAAGCCATCATGCTGGTGACGGATGGAGCAGTGGACACGTATGATAATGTGTTTGCCAAATACAACTGGCCTGACAGAAAGGTACAGTAGAGTTCAGTAGACTGCTTTCATGACTTTCATGTTTCTGAATTTGAACCTGGATACAGCTAATGAGGCTAAAACTCCTACCAGTGCCATTTTTTAATGACAATATTGGGCAGAATATTAGAGAAACATGGATGAAGTACCTCCTCTCAGTGTACGTGTTTGCTCTCTAATCCCCCTAATGTGCATGTGTGTATTCACTTGCATGGAATAACTAAATGTGCAAGACAATCTCTTGTGTAACACAGTAGTGAACAAAAAATGCATTTGCAATGTGATAAAGACAAAAACATGGAACTGGAGATGTGAGGTTTTTATGTGACAGTGACGGTAAGTAAAATTGCTGTGTTATGATTTTTGTAGCATGAGAACCAGACGGAAAGTCCATTGAATATTGGATAAATTAACTGAGTCACATGCCTTGTCATTTTTCACGACCTTATTTTCACTATCAAACACACTGACACATTCAGTGGGGGGTCCACTCACCTTGACTCATCCATCTCACCTCCTGTGTATTAACAGGAGGGGAATTCTTCCTCTCACTGCTTCTCTGACCTTAACACACACACACACACACACACACACATGCAGAATTACAGAGTGTCCCTGCAGAGGTGTGTTTAACGGATCAGTGATAGAGCCTGATGGCTGCACTTTGTGCCTGCGTGCATGTGTATGCATGCGTGTGTGTGTGTGTGTGTGTGTGTGTGTTTATGACCTTTATCATGGTCAGGTCTATCTCCATTGAGAGGCAATATGGCACTAATGTGTTCCCATTGTGTGCTACATTGCTAATGCCCCCTTTTGCGCTTCATTGTTAAAGTTCCCCCTGGCAGTGTGCTGTTAATGTTCCCCCTCAACCTCTGCAGATAATGTCTTCCCGTGTGGCCCACGTCTGCTGACAAAACTACACCACTAATATCTGGCCATGTGTTGATGCTAATGTTCCTGTTCACTTCCTGTCATGGAGTTAATGTACCCGCTACTGAATATCACCCACATTTCTCATGTTCTTATGGAGGTGGTATGATGTAGTATTCTTAGCTGAAGAAGCACACATACGTTCCTAATGGATGGCAGGAAAGGATAGCAAGGTCACTTTGTCCTTTCTGCTATGATTCATCAACTAGTCTACATCTTTGCAAGGTACAGTTGATAAAGAAGCATTCTAAAACATGATTGAATTGTAAGCTGTACTTGAATAAAATGGCATTATCACATAGCCATAGAAAAATCCAATTGTATTACCCTTATATTATTATCTTTATAATTTCTTTAAAAAGTAGTTATGATGAAGATGCATAAACAATTGTTTAATCTGAAAAATTGGGAAAAGTCATTATAAATGTGATTATAACTTTTTATAACTCTGTAATAATGCTTTGTAAGCATACTTATAAACACTAATAATGCATCTTGAGCTTCTCATTGTATATTATAACTCAGGGTTTGATGACTTATAAACATGTTATAACATTAATGTAATAATTCATTATAATGCATTATAAGCAAATAATGATCTGTGCTATTATAAAGATTATATAATTATAAAGAATTATGAACATTCAAAATGTCATCACAGAGTGTTTTGAGTAAAGTGATTGGCATATGAAGTTTTATATGACATCAGAAAATACAATAATTACTCTGTCCAAAAACTCACATGAAGTTCAGTTAACATTAGTGTTTACATGTTTACGTAACATGTTTAAGTCATCAAACCCTGAGCTATAATATATAATTACAGCCTTGTGATGCATTAGTAGAGTTTATACGTATGCTTACAAAGCATTATTAACAAGTTATAAAGAGTTATAAACACATTTTTATGACTTATAAATGTAGGTTTCATAGAAAGTGTTTCCAAAAATTGTTACTGAAGACTTTATTCGTTCAATTAATGCAGTAGAGTCTAGTAAATTCTCTGCAAAGTAGTTTGAAATATTTCCAACTGGATGTCCTCTGATGAATCTGTACATCACCCTAGTTTAGAAATACATACATTCAAATATTAAGTTTGATCATCTTTGACTTTTTTTCAATGCACTGATTCTGCACTTGTGTCTGAAAGTGCTCTGTGTTAAATACCATCTGTCTGGCAATTAGGGCTGCCATGATTAGTCGACTAGTCACGATTATGTCGACTATTAAAATAGTCAATGACTAATTTAATAGTTGATGCGTCGTTTGTTATTTTTTTACTTTCTTTTTCTCTCCAAACTGCTGCGTCTGCCTTTCTGTCCTTGACGCACATGCGCAGTAGTGGTAACCGGGGTAGGCCATGATTGACGTCACAGGATGTTATACAGACAGGCTCATCATGGTTAGTCAGCAACGGAGCTCAAAAGAGTGGGATCATTTTAAGAAAATGAAAGAGAAACGTGTGCAGAACTTGCCTTCCACGGCAGCACAACTGCGATGCACGAGCACCTGAAAAGGAAGCCTGTTGTGGCTGATTGTGACAATGATGAAGATGGACCGTTATCTCGGTAAGCTAAATTGCTAGTTAGCTGCTAAAATTAGCGTAAACAGAGAGTTAACTTGCTGCTTACTCATATTGATAGCTGTAAAAGTGAACATTAGTGATGACGATCTGATTCATTAGCCTTAGCACACATTCATGTGTTTTCTGTAACGTTATAACAGTCATGTGTTTGAATAGCAATGCTAATGCTAACGTTATATTTCAGTGCTACGTTTACACTTTATGCTAAACAGGTAAATAATTGTTTGTTGCAACAAGCTGCATGTTTAATTAAAGGTTTAATGAACTATGGTCTTAATTGTTTTTATTTTTAGTTAGCATATAGCTGAAATCTAATGACGGTTATATAATAGCAGCTGCATTCTAGTGCGATAAGCTGTATGTTTTATATTCAATTAACGTATGATCTGATTAGTCGACTAATCTTAACAAAATAATCGGTGATTAGTCGACTATAAAAATAATCTGCGTTTATAGTTCTATTTACATGTACATCATCACAGTTAACTGTATATCAATAAACCCTCATTACCTGAACAATGTTTCTCTCTGTATGAGCTTGCTGTTATGTAAACTATCCACATTTATTTTTGACTTTTATGTCTTTCTGGTAAAATATTCAATATGAGAGATGGTTACTTAACAAAACAGCAAAATTCTGTCCATCTTACCTTTGTGACTGTTTTAACATCAAATAGAAGTCATAACGTGGTATTATTTAAGAAGCCACAAAGTATCTGTCAGTGCGTTTATCTAAGTATGTGAAAGTCTGTCTCAAATAGTCTGGCTAATATAAGCGTAGACTGCATATTTTAATCAAGTTTAGACCGTAATGAGACTCTTACAGTTGTGCCGTGATGTTTATTTGATCTGGCGCCCATGTCTTAGAGCATTTTCAAACCTGAAACTCCAAACCATGGTCTGAACCAAGGCTTGTGTGAGTTATTTTGTGTATATTTGATACGATTCGTTTTTTTTTTTCACGCTGAGCACACCGTTGACCTTTGTATGACACCCCTATGTCCTGTCGTCATCACTTACATGGGATGCATCTTCAAGCACTTGACACTGATTGGTTTGTAAAAGGATGTGCATCTGACGTTGGCCTGTTGCCTATTGAGTGGGTGGTTAATTCAGCGGGAATTTCCAGGATAAAATGAATGAAAAGATTAATTTTATTACCACAGTAGTGCTGTTACTATGGTATTTATACCAGCAGCAGCAACTTCAGGACCATGGTTCAGTAGATCCGGATGGAGACCACTTCTTTTGGTCAGACCAAATTTGGCTCCTTTGGTCCAGACCGGGGTTCACGGCCCATGGTTCGGACCAAACTGAAAAGTCAAGACCAAACAACGTATGTGTGAAAGAAGCCTCAGGGAGACATCACTCAAACCACTCCAAGCAGCCACACAACCTCATCACAACATGATATCAACACTGCGAGAATGTAGACAATGTTGTCAGACCAATATGTGGGTAGACCAATATCACAGGATGCAGTTGATTCTGGCACTGCACTCTGCTCTCTTTGTTCATTTTAGTCTTCACTGTCTAACGCAGTGGTCACCAACCCTGCTCCTGGAGATCTACCTTCCTATAGACTTTAGCTGCCACCAAAATTGACCCAACCTCATCCATCTAATTATTGCTTTCAGCAGGTCTTATGTAGCTGTGCAAGATGTGTTAGATTTGGGTTGGAGCTGAAACTTTTATGAAGGTAGTTTTTTATGAGGAGGGTGGGTGACTTCAGGTCTAAAGCATTAGCATAAATCTAACCTTGCTTGAGTTTTTGGAGTTGTTAACCTAGCATCTTAGCATCACTCTACTGTTCCAGCACCATTTGACATTAATCTGTTGTTGTTATATTTAAGCGATTAAAAATAAGATATTTTTTTTCAAATTATATGAATTATAATATAATTTATTTCTAGGTTTTTGCCAATTTTACCCCCTTCCCAATGTAGTGGTAGCCAATTAGCCCATCTCTTCCGTTAGGCCTCTCCCCATCACTTTGCAATGTCCCTGACTCTAGGAGGGTGCAGGCAAGCACAAGCCTCCTCCGTTGCGTGTGATGCAGCCACCGCCTCTTTTAGAACCACCGCTGATACACCATCACTGGAGAGCCTAACGCGCTCGGAGGAAGGCACACAGGGTTCCCAGCTCTGATTGGACCAATCAGTAGATGCCTGAGCCAGCGGACATTACAATGTGAAAGTGATAGAGAGAGTGAGAGCGCCATCTACCCGCCCAGAGAGAGCACTGCCAATTTTTGCTCTCTTGGGCCCCGACTGTTGATGGCAAACAGCATGACCGGGATTCAAACTCGCGATCCTCGGGTCATATCAAATTACATGAATGAAAATGGGAAATTACACACCAATGCAGATATTAAACACTATCGGAATTTTTCCAAATCATGGGAAGCTGTATAATAATATATATACGTATAAATACCTGACAAGGACACATGAAACACTGTACTAGTTTCTGATTTTGTCTCTGATCTCTTTTTATTGCACTTTTGCTACAACTGAACACATTTGTAAAGCCAGTGTTATGTGTGCGCTTGTCTTAGTCAGTCTAAGCGTGCATTAGCAAATGTGTTTGGTAAACGTTTTTCAAAATAGTCCTGAGTGTATTTGTGAATTTGAATAAAGGTGTTTGTAAAAGTGTGTGTGAGAGAACGTGTGAGCCTGTGTGTGTATGCCACCCCTCTGTGCCTAATCTAAGCGTTCCCCATCTGCTTATGTATGTCCCTCAATTGGAAAAATTGTTGTTTGGGGAAGTGAGCTTGGCACAGGTTGGCACTGTCAACTCTGTTGGAGGGCAAGCGGCAGCATCCTCACAATAGGCATTTATCATCAGCACCTTTGGTGCTGTCGTCATGGCAACGCTCTTCTCTCTGCAGACTTGGCATACTGACGTCTTAGTTTTGGAACCATCCCAGAATATTTGGGATGGAAGCTGGAATGAAGTAGTTTTTGAAAGCTGCTCTTTAACCAGTATTGTTCCAGCAGTTTGAGATGATCCAGGAGGGCTGCACTGATTCAGTAGTTCTTGAGGATTTTTGCAGTTTTTTTCTCTTCTGTTGTTGTTATCCTGCACAGTACAGTTCAGTTTGTAACACTTGAAGTTTTGTTGTTGTTTTTTGGAGCTAAAATGACATAAATCTTCACTGTCTTTATTATCTATAAAAAACCATCTGTCTTGTCTGGTAATGATGCTGTTAAGTTGGATTTTAATAGAATTAGTTTTTTAGGTTTTATTGAGACTTAATAATAAATATTTATTAAATATATTTTTTTTATTTTTTTGTGAAGAAGCAAGTGCTTCATGGCTCTTTGTAGCTTTTTAAAATGAGGTCTGCCATGTTTTACTTTCCTGCTCTTGATATCTGCAGTAATCTCTTTATGCTGTGCAGTTTATCATGTTACATCACTATGCACCGCCGCTTGAAATAAAACATTATTTGACTCAATCTTGACTTAATGGAGTAAAGCTGGGAGTTGAATTGAAAACTTTGCGCTATTACGTAGACTGTACATTACACTATTGTGACAATAACAATAGTGAAAGTAACCATGCTGCACCAGATTCATCTCACTACAATGTTCATTTGGTGACGGGTGGAGCACTTCAGTAAAAGCATAATGTACCAGTCGTGAATTCATCAGTGTTAATGCGCAGAAAGTTGTCTTGTTTATGAGAATACGCTTGGATGAATTGACAGCAGTATTGCTTTGACTGATAGTATCTCAGAGACAACACAGCACTGTCCTCTGCTTTCAAAGCAAGTGTTCTTTGAAAAAAACAATGATCAAGCTACTTCTCTCTTTCACTCTCTCGCTCTCTCACTCCCCTACTGTTTCCTTCTTCATGTATGTGTGAGTTGTTTGTCTGTGTGTATGTACAGAATGAAGATATATTTAGCACAGTGTGCTTATATTGTTCCCAAGGGCATTATCCCCCTACACACACTTAATGATTAAAAGCCAGAGAGTCAGCTCCCTTTGGACAGCCGCACACATATACACACATACACACAAACAAAGCACATATACTGGAATGACTTATGTCTTCTAATTGAACCTGATGGACCATAGCCAAAGAGCCAAAGGGGGTACCATTTCCCACCCTGACTGCCCTGCTTTGAAGGTCAGCAAATTTTCACTATGTATTTCCTGCATCCCTTAACAGGTACAGGTGGACACACAAAGTGGCCTTTTAAGATTTGCTGTTTTATGTATAAAGATGTGTCTTGCATGAAAAATACAATACAAATGCTAGACCTATAGAGCTATAGTAATTATCTGAACAGCATTTTTATGCCACAGATTACTGGATTTTATTCTTCCCTGCAGCGCTTATATTGACCGCATTCTTTTTGCAATATTCACAGCCCTGTATACTCAAATACTAATTATTTGCTTACTGTCTTTCTTATATATTTCTTCATTAGTTTAACCATTTACTTGTAGTAATATCTGTTATACACATCAATTGTGACCCCGCCAGGGAAAACCAGGTCAAACTCTTTTTTCAAAACAACTTTTTTGTGAATTTAAGTTTTGTTTTCGATCAAAATATGTACTACAATAGATATCTGAGTGTCACGTGAGGTTTCAGAATGAGGACACAGGCACAGGACTGAAGTCAAGTGCATTTAATAAAGGTGTTCCAATTGTGCGTAAGCATTCAAAACACAGACTAAAACACACCACGTATAAACAACAGACTGGAAACGACAACAGACGACTAGCAACTAGGACAGGAGCACAGAGGGAATATATACACAACAGGACATAAACATCAGGTGGAAACAATCAGGGGCGGAGCTAGACAGGACTAAAACTTAAAGGGCCAGTGACATATACACAAAGACTACATTTACATTTGAGGCATTTAGCAGACGCTTTTATCCAAAGCGACTTACAATTGGGGGTTAGGTGCCTTGCTCAAGGGCACTTCAGTCGTGACCTGCCTGGGGATCGAACCGGCAACCTTCAGGTCACCAGACCAGATCCTTAACCACTAGGCCCCAGTCGTGCCTGTCCACGACTAGGACAGATCGTGACACTGAGACTGTTATCTTTCATTTACAGCAATAATACCGAGTGTCTAAGTTTTGTAACTAATGTGAGTGACATAATATTGACACGATACCTCAATAAGTTGCCCAGTGACTTTGGCCTGGTTTTCCCTGGCGGGGTCACAATTATGTAAGAAAGTAGGTATGTCGTCCCCTGAATCCGCAACAACTGAGTGTGAGAGAAAACAAAATGAAAAAATTTAGTTTTCACTGAGAGCAAGCCTTAACTTGTTATTCATTATTTTGAAGTGTATTTTTTACATAACTCATTACATATTAAATTAATGATAAATTCAGATAACTTTCTGTATTGACAGCAATGTCAGCAGAGTTCTAGATACATCAATAAGTCAAATGAATTGATTCAGATGATGTTGTGTAAAACATCACAGAAATAATCTTTTTACAGTCCCGCTTTGTTTTACTTGTTATAGC
>BRDA01082345.1:6614-26588 GCA_036984385.1 Crenuchus spilurus | reverse complement strand
ATGTATGTTATTACTAACCCTGTAAAGCTGCTTTGTGACATCAGTTGTAAAAAGCGCTTTATAAATAAAATTTGATTGATTGATTGATTGATTGAATAATAATAAAATAATATTTAGGAGCAAATTGGATGGACGGTATCAATACTATAAAGAGAATAAAATAGAATAAACATATAAAGGCATGCTGTACTGTATTTAAATACACTACAGACATCTAACATGTATATCTTGGCTATGCACTATACAGAACATATGGGATGTCCTGACACTGCATTAAAACAAACCTGAATGTGTGTTCACTGTGAGTTTCAACTGTTCAGTTCACTCCAGCAGGACACAAAGCTCTTGTTCATTACCTCATATGCATTTTAAACTCCCAGGCTGTACTATAAGATCAGGCAGAAGGGTCAAAGAGCCACAATTAAACCTCTCACTCACATGCGCTTATGATGGGATTAAAATACTGCTACACCCCTGGACCACCCCCCCCACACACACACACACACAGTAGAGCTCCACTGCTTCATTCTAATATCTCATTACATTGATTTAAGGTCACGGTCTACACTCCTGCACACTACTACTGTGGTGCAATCATAATATAGGTGTAAGGGTGGGAAATATAATTCACTATCCAACTGGGCTGTCAATTAGATCTTGTAGCTGTACAGTTTAATTACAGGTCACTTAAGTAGACTATGTTTCATTACATGTCATATTTAATCTTTATATAGAAGCTGTACATCCAAAACTGTGTACACATCTACTGGAGTGTATATAGCCATGGTGCTTGAAAGTTTGTGAACCCTTTAATTTTCTACATTTCTACGTAAATATGATCTAAAACATCATCAGATGTTCACACAAGTCCTAAAAGTAGATAAAGAGAAATCAGGTAAACAAATGAGACACAAATATTATACTTGCTCATTTATTTATTGAGGAAAATGGTCCAATATGACATATTTGTGAGAGACAAAAGTATGTGAACCTCTAGGATTAGCAGTTAATTTGAAGGTGAAATTAGAGTCGGGTGTTTTCAATCAATGTGATGACAATCAGGTGTAAGTGGGCACCTGTTTTATTTAAAGAACAGGGATCTATCAAAATCTGCACTTATCAACATGTTTGTGAAAGTGTATCATGGCACAAACAAAAGAGATTTGTGAGGAGCTCAGAAAAAGAGTTGTTGATGCTCATCAGGCTGGAAAAGGTTAGAATACCATCTCTAAAGAGTTTGGACTCCACCAATCCACAGTCAGACAGATTGTGTACAAATGAAGGAAATTCAAGAAACCAACAAAGGTCACTGCAAGAGCAAGGTGTAATAGTCGACGAGGTCATATATATATACAGTATATACTATGCTTCAGTAAAAGCTTCTACTCAGCACTAGATGTTGGAATATTGCTGTGAGAATTTGATTGCATTCAGCCAGAAGAGCATTAATGATGTCAGGCACTGATGTTGGATGTTTAGTTCTTTATATGACTGTAACTGATTTTGCCGTTGGGCATATTGACCGTGCACTCATGTGTGGCTGCTCCAGAGAGTCCCATTCTATTGCTCAGTGGAGATTGTTCAAGATTTGTTTCCATTAATTAGAAGGGGTGCCTGAATACTTTGGGCAGATTAGGACTCTATGCATAAACATTTACAAATAAACAACCCCGTTCTTCTTCTGTTTTGACCCTCTCAAGCACACAGAATTGTTTAAACTATCTAATGTTCAAAACCTTTCTCACACGTTCACCCCATTTCTCTTGTGAACTTGCTCGAGGGTCGTGGATACAAGATTCATTTTTGGTTCAGCTTCAGCTTTTTTTGACAGATTGCCTCAACTTCTGCTCCATATTCTCTGATTCAAGTTGCTCAAGAATCAAAGCATCAAAGCATCCCAAAACCTGATCTTACCTTTCCTATTGATATGGAGATTTTTCTTTTCCTTTATTCACTCACTTTTGAACTTTAGGACTGTGTTTTCTCTTGTCTTGTGTTTGTAGACAAAGCTTCTTCCTTTTTAAACAGTGCTTGTGCTTTTTCTTTCTTACCAGTTGATGTATGGATGCTCACTACAATGTTGATGTCCAAATGTTCATGGACACTTCTTCTAATGAATACATTCAGCATCTTTAAGTTGCACCGATTGGTGACAGAGATGTCTACACCCTGAAGAGAAGTACTGCCAATAGAATAGGACTCTGTATCAGATAAACATTGGCACCATGTCTAATGCCAGACGTGGGCTAGAGAGGTATAAAGCCCCCCAGCATTGAGCAGTGGAGCTGTGTTCTCTGGAATGATGATGCACTATCCAATACTTTTGGGCTGAGTTGGTAGAGTTGATGAGATGGGGTGGTGATCATTCAACATTCTGACCTGAGTATCCCTCTTGTCACTGTTTGTAATCAAATCCTCACAGCAATGCTCCAAAATCTAGTAGAAAGCTTTTTCTGGACAGTTACAAAAGCCACATAGTTTGTCCATATAGTATGGGATATATCAGGTGTATATTGTATATCATTTTGTGACATTTTTGCAATGAGTGGTACAGTTATCAGGTGGCCCATTATAGACATCAGGATATCCTGAGTTCAAACCCTGGTGAATGTTCATAATTGGGAGCCCCATGAGGAGACAGATGCCATCTGGACCTGGGTTATGTATTCCCAGTTGGAGGCAAAATTGATGTGAAATGTATTCTATAATGTGAATATTGAACTAAAAATTGTTAGGCCAAACTTTGCCAAACTAAGAAGTGTGAGTTGGGTGAAATGTCTTTAAACTGAATTAACTAAAAAAATAAGTTTTTAATTGGGCTTTCCTGTTTAAATTAGCATAGCATGAAATGTGAAGTTTGAATTAGCTACAACAACAGTGTCAATTAGCACTTTGAAATGTAATCCCTACATGTGTGACTCAAAACAAACATTGTAGTCCACAAATGACATTAGTGAACGGAGCTTAGACAAATCAGTTCTGAAGGATGCTGTAATGCCTGATATCCTGTATTGACTTTTATTTTTCATATATTGACTTTTTTATTGTGTTTTCCATATTCAATTTGGCGAGGTTGGGATTTGTCTGGGCACTCACATATACAGAGAAGTGCATTAAAGCATTGAGCTGACAAATAAACATTAGCTCAAGCTCTATACTGCTAAGAATGGAAATCTCTTTCATACACACTGCAATAAGCTGTGAAACCTCTCAGCCCCTATGTCACCTCCACTTAACCCCAGTTCAAGCCAGGATTAATCATTTAGATCACAGCGATTATAATGCGTTCCAACATCCCATATGACAACATTGCCCTTTTAAATCTATGATATGTGATGTAACTTATGGCCTCTGCAGGCTTTGCTTAGTTGTGTAGAAAAGGTTATCCACACCTCAAGCCTGACCAGTGGACTGACGTGATCAATGGCTGTAAATGTTAATGGAGCCCTAAAGGGATAGTGGACAGTGGGGCACTATGAGAGGCCTGACCCCACTAAAGCTCAAGAATCCCCCTGTCTGAGGCTGGGAGCTTTCTGTGTAGCAGGCTATGTGAGCAAAATGGACCATCAATAGTCTAATGCCATAAGCAATGGAAGAGCAAGGTCAAATACACACGGGAAGCGGCTCATTGGTTAGTCTTTTGGGAAAAGATCTATATGAATGTAATTAAAATGAGGCCAAGGGTTTGTAAAAATTGTGGCACACCATTAAGTGTGGTCTCCCCCCCCCCCGGCACGGGTGTAATGGGTGTCAGTAGGCCTATTTTAATGGAGATATCTCTGCTTTTTGTCACTGTCCTATTGGTTCAGTAGAGAATTTAAAAGAATTTACAGTTTATAAACAAATTGCATTTGCACCAGTTGACTAAATTTAAGTTTAAATGAATTAATTTCAGCCAAAACCCAAATGGATCCTTACTTCACCCTCAAATCCATTATTACTTATTGCAAAACTGTAGCACACAATCCAGTTTATGTCAAAATATGGACATTCTTATTCATTACAAAGGATTTTTATTTTGAATGTGTTAATTCAATTCAATTCAATTCAATTTATTTATAGAGCACATTTAAGAGCCAGGGCTAACCAAAGTGCTGTACATTGAGCAATAAAAATAAAATTAAATCAACATATATGTAAAGGTAAAACAAAATCTATAAAAACTCAGCATAATAAAAGAAACAGAATGAAATTAAAAACAACAAAAATAAGCAACTTAAAATATCAGTTTAACCGTTTTCATAAGCAAGTGAGAAAAGGTGAGTTTTGAGACTAGTTTTAAAAACAGCAAATGAAGCCTGGGATCTGATGTCAAGAGGCAAAGAGTTCCACAGTCTAGGTGCAGCAACTGAAAATGCACGGTCACCCTTATGTTTAAGCCGGGTTTGAGGCACAGTTAAAAGGAATTTATTTGAGGACCTAAGCATCCTTTGTGTCTTATAGGAGATTAACATATCACTGATATATGTTGGGGCCATGCCATGGAGCGCTTTAAAGACAAACAATAAAAGCTTATATTGAACCCTATATTTGATAGGGAGCCAGTGTAAGGAAGCCATAACAGGTGTGATGTGTTCCCGTTTTTTTGTACCAGTAAGCAGTCTAGCAGCGGCATTTTGAACGAGCTGCAATCGGACCAATGAGGATTCACAAACACTCATGTAGACGGAATTACAGTAATCCAGGCGTGTTGTAATAAAAGCATGAATGACTGTCTCAAAGTCAGTGAAGGATAAAACAATGAAAAATCATTGTTATATTGACAATAAACCTCCCGGTGTCTGCGTGGGTTTCCTCCGGGGACTCTGGTTTCCTCCCACAGTTCAAAAACATGGAGATCAGGTGAATTGGCTACTTTAAAAACAAAATTACCCTGGTGTGTGTATGTATGTATGTATGAATGTATGTGTGTGTGCCCAGATATGGTTGGCACTCTGTCCTGGGTGATCCCCCTAGTGCTCGATGCAGTCCTCCAGGTGGACGGTGCATCTGGTTGAGAGTACGCTGTGTGCGATTGGCTGCCGCTTCTCGCTGGTGTGTGTGTGTGGTTGAGTGTGTAAATGGAATGTGTTGATTGTAAAGCAAAAAGAAATTTTTGTCCCAGTTATAGTTCATCCGCCTGGTTTACATTGGCATGCCGATGTGACTCGCTGCTAATTTCAAGAAAACATTCCATCCACCCACACGTTCGTCACTCGTGCGTGGTTTCACTGGCTTTGTTTTTCATTTTTTCTCTGGCTTTGTTTCTCATTAATAACGACAAAACCAAATTAAAACATGTTACATTAAAGTGTCAACGTGCAGCCCTACTGCCTGAAAACGAGAGTGAAAACAAATAGTGGCCAAGAACCCCAAGAACAGGTGTACAAAACAAAGGCTGTGTGTGAGTGACTCAGTGTCTGTGTAGGGAGGGGTGGGCGCTCTGTGTGATTGGCCAATCACAGATCGTGAAGACAGTCAGTTACCCAATGAGGATTTTCCTTCAGCATAAGCACAGATATTGACAAGTTATACTTGTATCTTGCTTGTTACTCGTCAACAATGCTTTACCTGTACCGGATACTCATCTGTAATGAGTATCTGGCTTAAGCCTATAAACAACTATTCAAACAGTATCAACATAAAAAAAATACTTGTCATGTTACATGAATATAAAATATATAATATTTGAATTCAATTCTAAACAGAAATTAACTTTTTCATTGTATTCACATTTTTGGGACACTACAACAGTCAAGGTGTAGTATATTTGCTACTATCGGCACCATTTTTTATATATATTATAATATTAAAATCATTGTAGCTTTGCTCTCTTCCCAAATCTATCATCTACCATCATCCCAGTCCTAAAGAAGACAAAGATTTTAGGACTAAATCACTGAAGGCCCGTCGCTTTGACCTCTCTAGTCAACAAAGTTATTGAAAGCCCTGCCTTACCCCATCTGTAAAGTAATACACACCATATGTTGGACCCTCTGATGTTTGCATTCAGAGCAAACAGGTCTTTCGATGATGCTGTCAACCTGGCACTTCACTTTATGCTTCAGCATATTGACAGTTTAGGAACCTATGCTTGATTTCTGTTTGTAGACTTCAGCTCTGCATTTAACACTATAGTGCTCCTGCAAGTCAAATTGTCTCTACTGTCTGTGCCAGATTCCTTTTGCAGATGGATAATGAACTTCCTCACAAACAAGGCACAGCAGATCCAGTGAGGAAAACATGTTTTAGACACTAGGATCCTCAGTACTGGGTTGTAGCCCAGGGTTGTGGGTTCTTGGCCTTTTTCTTTACTAACTACGCCAATGAGTTAGTTATGGTGATGAGTCTACTACAAAAGGAACTTTAGCAGGTGGAGTCACAACAACCCAATTCAAAACACCTAGAAGCCTGTGGAGATGAACTTCCACATCAGGGCCAGCACCCCGCATAAACAGACTATGCACTGTGCATGGGGCCTCATTTGGGGAGGGGGGCACCATCTAAAACTTTGTTGCGCCCCCCGAGAGTACAGTTTTGGGCAAAAATCCATCATTTACACTGGCATCTGCCCGCCAAATAATGGCCCTGCCCATGATGGACTTTGAACTCACAGGGGATAGTGGTGTGTGGCAGACACTTGCATGCTGGAGGGAGGCAAGATGGGGGCACACAAAGCATTTGTGCTTAGGGCACCCACATGCCTAGCACCAGTACTGATCCACATGCCCTATCCAGGGATCTGAAATGGGGTGTAAACAGAAAGGCTCTCGATCAGCGAGACGAGACAACAGATGTTCTTTTTGAGACGTGTTGAATTTCCTCAACTGATGCAAGACTTGATAATCCATTTCTACACATCAGTCATCAAGTCCATCCTCATTAGTCACCATCTGTTTTGAAATGTCCACTTCACAGGAATGAGCCAAACTCTAGTGCAATCCTTCAGGACATTTACAGTAGCAGGGAAATGAAGAACACTGGCATGATTATAGTGACCCCTCTCACCATGGACATCACCTCTTCCAGACACTTCCTTCTGGTAGAGCCAACAAAACCAGCACAGCCACACATGCCAAAAGTATCCTGTGAAGTAAACAATCTGATGTTTCTTGTTATTTTAATATTTCACAATTAAATATCCATCCCTCTATCCATCCGTCCATCCATCTTCTTCCACTTAGCCTTGTCTGGGTTATGGGGGTAGCAACCCAAGCATAGTAGACCAGACATCCCTTTCCCCAGCCACCTCTTCTCGCTCATATGTGAGGATTCCCAGACCACTTGAAAGATATCATCCCTCCAGCGTGTCCTGGGTCTTCCATGGTGTCTTTTCCCAGTTGAACACCTCACCAGGGAGGCATCCAGAAGGCAACCTAACCAGGTACCCAAACCACCTCAACTGTCTCCTTTCGACATAGAGGAGCAGCGGCTCTACTCTGAGTCTTTCGAAGATGTCCCAACTCCTCACCCTGTCTCTAAATACACTGGAGACATTTTCTTGAAGAGAATCAGTAGATAAATCTCACTAGCAAGCTACATGCCTTAGCAAATAACATAAAAAATTTGCTATGGTCTATTTAAACCATGTAAACTACATCTAAGTCTTAGAAAACTAGAACATCTGATTATTGTGTTAAACTGCCATCGATTCTTTGAGAAGGGTGGCACTGTGGCTTGGTCGTTAGCATGTTCACCTCTCAGCACTGAGGTCTTGGGTTCAATTCCCCCATGTGTGTGGAGTTTCCATGTTCTCCCTGTGTCTACGTGGGTTTCCACTGGGATCAGGAATAAGAGGAAGATGAATGGATATTTCCATCTTTGCAGCCCCTCAGGCTTCAGACAATGCAGGAGCAAAGTGTGATGCTCCTGATGATCAGTTTACCATCATTTGCATATCGATGAACATACAATAACATTCCTTCGGCAAGACCTACGTCTGTCATGATTTCAACAATTGTAAGGATTAGCCAGATGTGTAAACGTAGTCCACGTATTGCTCAATGTCAGTGGTTTTCTAAAGGGGAGCTCAATGTGAATAGTCCATCTCAGATTCTGTAGAAACTGAGAATCATGGGAGAGAGTGTGTGTGTGTGTGTGGACCAAACATAGCAGAATGTAGCCTATTACCTCACCCCAGTGTAACACTAGCTGTCTATATGCTCCGACACACTCTCAGCAGTGCCAGCAGTGCTCAGATTAGCCTAGTGCAGTAAAGTGCCTCTCTGCTCCTAATGGCTCATAAATCAGAGGAGTCGTGGGCCTGTTTACTGCTGCAGTGGCCGACTATTCCGCTTTACAGCCGGTGATGGAAAAACCATTTAAATAAACACAGGACTCATTACGTCGGAATCGGAGCCACCCCAGCCAGCCCAGGACAGCGCACACTGATACTGACAAGGCCATAAGCAGGTATATTTCAGCCTCTGACGGCAAGATGGAGCCATCAAGCATTTACATTAAATTTGTATAATAACTGGGCCGATCTGACATCAGAATTGCTGGCAATTGCAGGAAGCGTTTGGATCATTTTTATTTTTCTATTGATTTCACCCTGAAGTTTTGTGGTCTGGAAATGCATATCCATAGATTTCTGCATAACACATTCAGGAAATGTGTGTTTTTCCCACAGGGGATGCTGCCATTTGCTCTTTTGTCAAATAGAAATGACAAATGCTTTGAATAACATGCACACACACACACACACAGAGAGAGAGAGAGATACCCAATTACTCTAGTGAGGTCATTTCACACTTCAATTTACTATCTCACACACTCTCAAATTACGTTCTTTATGTTCCTCACGTTTGATCCATCCACATTTCAATGCATACTGTACCGTGTAAAAGACAAAATAAGAAGAAAAAATAAAAAACTTCAAGCGTACAGTACACACACACACACACACACACACCAAAGCAGTATTAAAGTGTGTGGTGACGAGATCTTGTATATTTCCTGTACTATGAAGGCGACTTGGCAGGCGTTTGTGTGGCAGCTCACACTGTGTGAGTCCTCCAAGTCTGATAGGCGCAGAGATCAAACCAGCCTACGCTCATTTTCTCTCACTCTCTTTGCCTCATCCCTCGCTCACTTCCTCCTTTCTCCTACCACAGGAAGCCGTGCTCATGGAGGAGGGAGAAGCAAGAGAAGAACAGAAGCTCAGCCCAGACACTTTCATCATCTGACAGTAAGACACTGCATATAGATTCCTCAGAAGCAGAATGTCACACTCAAAAATTTTACATTCTTTTCCGCAACACAATCACTTCCTGTTTGATCTGCACAATGTAGACAAAACAACGCAGAGCAATTTATACTAATGATAACTGTAAAACATATTTGCATAAGAAAGAAATATGCCAAGAGAATGTGTCTTTATGCCAGCACTGCCGTACAGTATGAAAATACAGCATGTCTAGTGTGATGCTAACGTAACATTGCAAATGCCATAAGGGATGATAGTAGAAATTAGTATTGTCATAGTGATGGTGGTCACACAGACAGTGTTTTATGTGCTAATGAACAATAAGGCAGAATGGACTCTAACCTGTAGAAGAACTCAACAAGTGAATACATTTGGCAGATGATCATCATGTCAGAATAATTTGTTTATTTTTCACCTTATTTGGAGAGTTTTAGATCATATCTGTAGACCTGAGAAGATCCTGAAGATGTACCAAGTTTAAAACAGATCATCTCAACATTCTCAACACAGTTATACACACACTGTTTGCTATAGTCATTAGGATAAGGATTACACAGTAAATTTGCCAGTGTTAAATCAACACTATTAGAGTTAAATTAACACTGAGAGTGTTACATTTTGACACTCTCAGTGTTAATTTAACTCTAATAGTGTTGATTTAACACTGGAAAATTTACTGTGTAGGATTAGGATAAAGTCTTAAACTGAGATTAAGTTTAGAGTTAGAATTAAGGCCAGGGTGGGGTAAAGATTAGGTTCAAGGTTGAGATGAAGATTAAGGTTAGGATTAGGCCCAGGGTGAGGACAGATTAAGGTTTTAGGTTGAAATTAAGTTTACTGTTAGGATGAGGGCCAGAGTGGAGTATGGGTTAGATTTTGAGTTGAGATTAAGGTTAGGGTTAGGATGATGGCCAGGTTTAAGTTTAGGATGAAGATTGGGTTTTGGTTGAGGTTAAGATAAGTACTGGAGTAAGGGATATAATTAGGTTTTAGGTTGAGATTAAGTTTGGTGTTAGGATTAGGACCAGGTGGGGTAAGGATTAGGTTTTGGGCTGAGATTAAGGTTAGCATTAGGTATGGGATCAGAGTGGGGTAATGATTATGTTTTAAGTTAAGATTAGTTTTAGGATGAGTGTGGGTAAGTATTAGGTTTTAGGTTGAGATTAAGTTTAGGGTTAAGACTAGGACCAGGGTGGGGATAAAATAAGGTTTTAGGTTGAAGTACTAATTTTAAAACTAATTTTAACCAGGGTGGGGATAGAATAAGGTTTTAGGTTGAAATTATGTTTAATGTTAGGATTAGGACTAAGTTGGAGTAAGTATTAGGTTTTAGGTTGAGATTACATTTAGCGTTAGGGGATAGAATAAAGTTTTGGGCTGAGGCTATGGGTAGGATTAGGTTCTAGGTTGAGATTAAGAGTATGGTATTAGGTACCAGAAGGTATCTGGAGGCACTCGTGCTCATTCCAACTGCAGCAGAGCAGAGCACTCTGTTTCACTTGCCAGAGTCCGTGTTTTTCTTTGGCATCAGTGGCCCATGAGGCACCACTGTTATGCCTTTGGGAGGAATTCAATGTATAAGAAGTCTATTCTCAGTGCACCTTCAGTACGGTGGCTCTAGAACATCCTGCAACGTTAGCAGTTTCTGAGATGCTACCACCACCTGGTACCCTATTGTCATGCCATTTTGTACATCAGTCAAATCACATCCTTTGTCCATGATGATGCTTTTACACTCTGCTACAACTGACCAGTGTTACTACTAACTTTAGCTAATTTCAGCCCTTTGGTTTACATACAGGGGTTGGACAATGAAACTGAAACAGCTGGTTTTAGACCACAATAATTGATTAGTATGGTGTAGGACCTCCTTTTGCGGCCAGTACAGCATCAGTTCATCTTGGGAATGACATATACAAGTCCTGCACAGTGGTCAGAGGAATTTTAAGCCATTCTTCTTGCAGGATAGTGGTCAGGTCACTACGTGATGCTGGTGGAGGAAAACTTTTCCTGACTCGCTCCTTCAAAACATCCCAAAGTGGCTCAATAATATTTAGATCTGGTGACTGTGCAGGCCATGGGAGATCAAACCAATCTTTCACCAGTCTTGCTGTGTGTTTTGGTGCATTGTCATCCTGATACACGGCACCGCCTTCAGAATACAATGTTTTAACCATTGGATGCACATGGTCCTCCAGAATGGTTCGGTAGTCCTTGGCAGTGACGCGCCCATCTAGCACAAGTATTGGGCCAAGGGAATATCATGATATGGCAGCCCAAACCATCACTGATCCACCCCCATGCTTCACTCTGGGCATGCAACAGTCTGGGTAATACGTTTCTTTGGGGCTTCTCCTCACCATAACTCTCCCGGATTTGGGGAAAACAGTAAGGGGTTCATCAGAGAACAATACATGTTTCACATTGTCCACAGCCCAAGATTTGTGCTGCTTGCACCATTGAAACCGACATTTGGCATTGGCACAAGTTACCAAAGGTTTGGCTATAGCAGCCCGGCCGTGTATATTGACCCTGTGGAGCTCCCGACGGACAGTTCTGGTGGAAACAGGAGAGTTGAGGTGCACATTTAATTCTGCCGTGATTTGGGCAGCCGTGGTTTTATGTTTTTTGGATACAATCCGGGTTAGCACCCGAACATCCCTTTCAGACAGCTTCCTCTTGCGTCCACAGTTAATCCTGTTGGATGTAGTTCATCCTTCTTGGTGGTATGCTGACGTTACCCTGGATACCGTGGTTCTTGATACATCACAAAGACTTGCTGTCTTGGTCACAGATGCGCCAGCAAGACATCCACCAACAATTTGTCCTCTTTTGAACTCTGGTATGTCACCATAATGTTGTGTGCATTGTAATATACTATATAACTGTGCTCTTACCTGCTAACTGAACCTTCACACTCTGCTCTTACTGGTGCAATGTGACATTAATGAAGATTGGCCACCAGACTGGTCCAATTTAGCCATGAAACCTCCCACACTAACATGACAGCTGTTTCACTGTCTAACCCCTGTAAATATGGTCGTTTGCAGTTATCAGTTCTTGTGCTAATTAATAGTATGTAGATACATTTGGTAGAGTTTGAGTTAAAGAAGATGTAACATAATGCAGTTTCTGTAATGACACAGTGTGTCACTTTATTTCTCCTTGAGAAGAGTGAATGCTGAAGGTAGTGCATTGCTAATTGTTTTGCGTTCCCAATGCGGCAATATTATCCATGTGGCTTGGCAAACTGGTCTCTCCTAATGTATGCTCTGTGAGCTTCCTCCCCTTGTCTGCGTGTTTGGCTGGTCTAATTAACGCCGCTGGAGGTGTTGTCAGCCCAACTCTCTCTCTCCACAGAGCGGAGCAGCTGTTTTATTCCAATGAGCTGAATGCTAACTTTCATTAAGGCACACCGAGCCTACTCGTTTCCCACAGACAGGTGCGGCAAGGGCGGAGGGGTTTTCGCACCGAACCTTATTGATGGCTTTAGAGAACTTTTTTTTCCCTCCTACTCTGCAGAACTGTCTCACAGTTACAATACCATATACACTCCCTTATTGTTTGAGTTTTGGAGATGAAAGCTCTTTTGTTGGCTGACAACATGCTGAGGGAAGCTGCTCAGTGTAACAGTAATCACACGTATACGTCTATTCATCTGGAGCTGCACTGGAGCTGAGTTTGAAGGTCCATTCAGAGGGGGGTTTGAGTGATCCCACGGCAGCCCAGGGGGGAGATGGACCCGTGTTATGTGAGGCATGGACGTTTAGGTAATTAAGGGTGTCGTGAAGTCTTGTCATTGATATTCCCCAGCGCTGCAGCCAATGTCCATTACTCATAGTAAAGCTCATTACAGAGAGCAGAGTGGCCTGCTTCTTATCGCTACATTTCAGCCTCCATGTATGGAAATGGAGAGAGATAATTAACTCAACAGACCTTCATCTTTCAGGAGAAAAATATGGTCCGATATAAAAAGATCCAAGTCCGGGGGAGTGTATAATGAGACTCGGTACAGCGCTAACATACGTGAACATATAGCATATGATGTTTCAGTTTTACAGATGATGTTGTGATAAAAAGAGTTGTTTTTGACAAAACCGAGGAAAAAGAAAACATATAAGAACATCCACAGCAGCAACATACTGTATGATGTTCCAGTCTTACTAACCAGTCACTTCATTACAACTAACTCGTTTCTACACTTGTTGTCCATGTTATAAGCTCCACTGACCACATACTTTAATGCACTATGCAGTTCCACAATTACAGACTGCAGTGACACTGATGTGGTGGTGGTGTGTCAGTGTGGCACCCCCACCGTGAGATGCATCCCCTGTCAGGAGACTTACTGGTATTTCTGGTTATTGTGACCAAAAGAACTTAAATACAATCTATTCCAGGCATAAATAAAGGAAACAAAGCTTTTACTGAGGTAAGACGACTGTCTGTGTGTTATCTAACTGTTAACTTTGATTAAATTGTTGATGTGATTTGTTATATTTCCTGGGTAGCAGCGGCTAACATATGATTAATGTTTATCAGCAACAAGCTGCATAGCAATGCTGATACCATAAATGATATTCACATAAGCTTGCGTATGCAAATCTTTCATTTTTTATTGGCTGCTCTTAGCATGTGGCCAGCATAACTGCCCCACAGCTCATTATTGAAAGCGTGTTGGACATGCACAGTGTTTTTACTGCTTACTTGCTTAAACAGACACTGACGGGCCGGCCCCATACACACTAACTAAATGAAGACTGCTGAAAGTACTGACCTTACGCAACATGTACAGGAATATTTTTTATGTATTGGGAACTACTGACATTTTCATATGTCAAATACACAACAGTGTTAGAAAATAATCTTTAAGTAAAATAATTTTAAACAAAATTATTGATTGTCACACACTGCTCCACAGTGAGATCTGGTGGGGCCTGCCCCTAACTGTCCCTGGTCACAGGTAGTCCTTGGGGGTCCTATTGAAGAACAGGGTGGAAGTATACAGAGAAAGAGATGGACTACATTTTGTAATTGTAGAACTATAAAGTGTACTTACTGTAAAATGGTCAGTGGAGCTAAAATGGACAATGAGCATCATTTGTAATATGATGGCTGATCAGTATATAAGAGTGTTCTGTAAAAAAAAAAAAAAGAAAAGAAAAACAAAACCTGAAGAAAAAAACATTACAATGAAGCTCACTGTGGTTATCTATATGAACACGTAGCCCATGACATTTCACTGATAATCCATCACAAAACAGAAGGAGAATGCATTAGAGTGCGAGAGAGCAAATATAGTGCTCTACAGAACCAAAGTGAAGAAAAAACCTTTGCTGAGGAGATGGAGAGGAGCAGGCAAGGTGCCAAATAAAAGGATAATTTACGTGGCTGCATTCAGGACAGTGAAGGCCTCCACACAAAGATAGCCTGTTCTGGAGGTGCTCATAAATTCGGGGTGTATGAATGGCTAAGCTGTGCTGCAGGACCCCGGCCTGCTCCGCTCCTCCAGAGGGGGGACCCTGAAAGATATTTCCACCCGTTAACTCAGCTGATTTGTGGGATATTAATGCAGACCTCACAGTTTTTTTCTATTTTTCTAACTGTGGAGTCTACTTGAGCCAGTATCGCACCAGTTTATCACACTTTACTCCACAAAATGCTGAAAGCTAAGGTTCAAAGTCAGGGGAAGTGCTGCCATTCTTTCATTCAGACAACAAGAAATCCATCATTCTCTGCATAAGACCTAGAGAGTACAGCCTACTGTCAGAAAACATGGTACAGCACATATACACGAGTACAAATAATATAAATGTATTCTTAAAGGTCTAAAATGTTCCTTAAAGTCCAATTATATGCTCGCATAAACCAAAACCTAATCCTAAAATGTACCCTAGCCCTAATCCTCACCTTAATGCAACCCAAAACCTAATTGCAACCCTCACTCTGATCCCTAATCTGAACTCCTTAATCCTAACCCAAGCCTTCATTCTGACCAGTACCCTGGCCCTAGACTCAAACAAACCTTAATTTTATACCAAATCCTCATCCTAACCTTTAACCTGACTCAACCTAAAACTTAATCCTAGCCCTAGCCTTAATTCTAATCACAACAGTAATGTCAACCCAAAATCTAATCCTAACCCTTACCCTGGCCCTTATCCTAACCCTAATCTTAACCCAAATCCTCATCCTGACCAGTACCCTGGCCCAAAACCTAAACAAACCTTAATCTTATCCCAAATCCTCATCCTAACACTTACCCTGGCTCTTAACAAACACTAATCCTAATCTCAACCTAAAACCTAATCCTGGCCTTAATCCTAATCACAACAGTAATGACAACCCAAAACCTAATCCTAACCTGTGTGTTGGCCTTAGTCCTAATTCTAACCTTAATGTCAAACCAAAACTTAATCTTAACCCTCACTCTGATTCTATCTCTAACCCTAATCTTAATCATAAACCAAATCTTAATCCAACCCTCACCCTGACCCTAATCCTAACCTCAATCTCAAGTTTTGACTGATCTGTAGTTGACCATCGAACCATTCTGGAGGACCATGTGCATCCAGTGGTTCAAACATTGTATCCTGAAGGCGGTGCCATGTATCAGGATGACAATGCACCAAAACACACAGCAAGACTGGTGAAAGACTGGTTTGATGAACATGAAAGTGAAGTTGAACATCTCCCATGGCCTGCACAGTCACCAGATCTAAATATTATTGAGCTACTTTGGGGTGTTTTGGAGGAGCGAGTCAGGAAACGGTTTCCTCCACCAGCATCACGTAGTGACCTGATCACTATCCTGCAAGAAGAATGGCTTAAAATCCCTCTGACCGCTGTGCAGGACTTGTATATGTCATTCCCAAGGCAAATTGACCCTGTACTGGCTGTAAAAGGAGGCCCTACACCTACTAATCAATTATTGTGGTCTAAAACCAGGTGTTTCAGTTTCATTGTCTAACCCCTGTACTAGTTGATTATTGATGAGATGTTACAATCGCCTTTCATCAAAGGATGCTCAAAATTAAGTGAGCAGGTCACCTGTGATGTACCTTTTCTGAGTGTATAGTGTAATAAACAACACAGACATGGTTCTTACAAAGAGGACTGGCAGCTTTGCAGAGGTGATGACTCTGATTAATCTTTTTTTTAACTGAATCCTGACTATAGTGGAAGCTTTTTCACACCATTAAACATGCAAACATCCATCAATACTGGTGGCTGACACAGCAATGATTTTTACATAAGCCTATTTTACACGGTCACCATGCTCAGGCTCAAAAGGTCACCGCTGGTAACATCACCACTGACCAGTCACATAAGAGAACAACACTATGAGCTTTTTTTTAATGAAGATTAAATATTTATCACAGAGACGCAACTGGGGGTCCCTTCACTAAATATGTCCAATTAGCCCTGGTCAGAGGAGCAGCCGCACAGTGGGGCTCTCTGAATGTTTTATCACATGCTGATCCATACAGCATCATCCAGAAAAGCAGCAACGACAGGAGCACTGCACCTCAATCCTAGAACAGCTGGGACCTAAACATCAACAGTGTCTCTCCTTGTCTTTGAGGAAACAATACATTTGGATGGATGGATGGATGGATGGAAGGATAGAAGGATGGAAGGATGGATGGACGCATGGGTTGATGGATGGATGGATGGATGAACGGATGGATGGATGGATGGATGGATGGATGGATGGATGAATACCTTGATAGACAGGTGGAAAGATAAGATTGCTTATATTGTAACAATGATGGATGGGTGGATGGATGCATGTGTGGATGAATGGATGAATCGGTGAACGGATGGATGGAAAGATGGAAGGATGGATAGATGCATGGGTGGATCGATGAATAAATGGATGGATGGATGAACGGATGGATGGATGGATGGATGGATGGATGGATGGATGGATGGATGAACGGATGGATGGATGGATGGATGGATGAATGGATGGACGGATAGATGGATCCTAAGATTAACATTCAACTGGATCTGGGTCCAGAAGAATTCCCTGCAAACACGGAGAGAACATGGAAATGCCACCCAGATGGAGTCTTGAACCCAAGACCTCAGTACTGAGATGTGAGCGTGCTAAACACCAAGTCACCATGCACCCCAAGCCAATTTTTACAAATGTCATCCCAAAGGAAAGACAATTATTTTGTCATGTTGTGCTATCTGGTGTCAGCCAGAGGAGGATAGTTTCCCCTTTGGAGAATTGGTTCCTCTTCAGGTTTCAGCCCCTCACCCCCCAAAGCCATAGTTGCAGTGTAAATGTACACTCATTGGCCACTTCATTAGGTACACATACAGTACCTTGTATCTACTTATTGTCCATTTTATCATACAGGTGCACTTTGATCTACAATTACAGACTGTAGTCCATCTGATTCTCGGTGTCCTGCTTTCACCTGTCCTACAATAGTCAGGACCCCCAGAAACCATCATTGTCAGCACTGCAGTGACACTGATGTGGTGGTGGTTGGTCCTCTAGTCTTTCATTGGTGATCACAGGAGTCATACAGTGCAACACACACTAACACAGCACCACCACTTCAGTGTCACTGAGAATGATCCATCATCACTCACCACTCATATAATAGCTGCTCTTTGAGGTCCTGATCATTAAAGAACAGGGTGAAAGGAGGCTAAAAAAGTATACAGAGAAACAGAACTACAAAGGGCACCGTACGCATAGTGCAACTATGGCTTCCTGCCTTTTTTGTTTTGTTGATACTGCTTGAATAATAAAACAATGTTCTGCTGTGGCACTGAAAGGAACCAAGGCTCAATAGAAGCACCTCTGCTAGTCTGGACACCCTCATATGTTGTAGCTACAATGGCAAGTTTGGGTTCCCAGTGTTCAGTCAACACTGCATGATCAAAAGTCTTCATGTATGACACAGCGGCATGAAAGTCAGATCTGAGCAAGGTTAAGAGTCACTAACTTTTAAGACGGGTACGTGGATCTGAAGTGATGTCACTTCTGCGTTTAGCCGGAATTGGTAAAACGTTGACTTTTTCTTCAGTGTGGCTCTCCGGCAGCCCTGCAGCCCATTACGTCTGACACAGAGACACAGAGACATTTTTGCCGCACGTTTTGACATTTTCTTGGGAATGATAAAAAATGAATGATGACCTCAATAGTCTTTTACATCTGCCTGAAGATCAATACGGTCTGGGGGAGTAGGTCAGAGGGTCTCCAGGGGTTGGGGAATGTGTGTGTGTGTGTGTGTGTGTTGGGGGAGGTAGAGGGGGGTGGGGTGTTGGAGGAACCTCTTTGAGGCCGAGCTGTGGATGCTCACAGGCTGCCAGGCTGTGTAAGTGCTGGGCTTTAATTGGAAGACCTGGGCCGGGCTCCGGCTCCGCTCTGCTCAGGCTGGGTGCTGAGCAGGCCTGTCAGTACAGCAACAGCATCTACAGCCGGAGCAGCATCCTCACAGAGCCTGGGAGAGCCATCCATTATTGATCGCTCCTAAGATGAAAGAGGACGCTCCGCTGTGCACTCCGCTTCACACTCAACATGGGAAGCGAGAGAGTGAGGGAGTACAGGGAGGGGGGCATGCCCTAGCTTCCAGTATAATGTCTAGAAACAAGAAAAAACAAGGCCTTTAAGAGTTTGATTCTTTCCCTCGTTAGTGTTATAGACTTTTATACTAGAAGAAATCATCACGGCACCCTCGAAACCGTGAGGGGTGGTATCAAAGTGCCCCTCATATCCATAATTCATGGTATAGCATGTCAGAGAACAGTGTAGTCTGTCAAAAAACTCTCAGAACACACTTAAAGGGACCACAAAAGCAGTAATTGTGACTCCTGAGATAGATTTTTTTTTTAAATTATATATATATATATATATATATATATATATATATATATAAGTATATATTCTTTATATACATTACAGTGACATTCCAAAAGAATGAGAAATTCTGATGAATCTGACCATAGAACAGTTTTCCATTTTGCCTCCGTTGCCTCCTTTGCACTTTAAATGAGATTTGGCCCAGAATATACATCAGTGTTTATAAATCATGCTGACATTTGGCTTCTTTTTACACTTGCATTTGTGGATTACATAGCAAACTGTGTTCATACACAATGATTTCTGGAAGCGTTCCTAAGCCCATCCAGTGATTTCCAGAAGAGAATCATGCTTGATTTTAATGCAATGCCTCCTGAGGACCCAAAGATTGTAAGCATCCTATATTGGCCATCAGTCTTGTTCCTTGTGCAGAGGGATTTCTCCAGATTTTCTGATTTTTTTATGATATTACAGTGGTGCTTGAACATTTGTGAACCTAGAAGCTGTCCTGGCCCAGATGCAGCAAAACAGACCCAAAACATGATGCTACCACCACCATGTTTCACAGATGAGATAAGGTTCTTATGCTGGAATGCAGTGTTTTCATTTCTCCACACATAACACTTTTCATTTAAACCAAAAAGTTCTGTTTTAGTCTCATCCATCCACAAAACTTCCAATAGTCTTCTGGCTTGTCCACGTGATCTTTAACAAACTGCAGATGAGCAGCAATGTTCTTTTTGGAGAGCAGTGACTTTCTCCTTACAATTCCGCACATTATCTGTCGTTCCAGTGTTTCCTGGGGTCTCATTGAAGATTTGTTGACTTCCGGAGAGAGTGTAACCGATTACAATTACAAGGACTCAGGTGGTAGTCCTCCTGTGACTTGGTGTTACCACACGTACCGTCCCAACATTCCTCTTTCAGTGACGAGAGGTTTTTCTTGTAACGACGAGTAGAC
>BRDA01082337.1:7971-20331 GCA_036984385.1 Crenuchus spilurus | reverse complement strand
GTTAAATCACACAAGTTACGTTACTTTGGTCATGTGATGAGGCAGCACATGAGAGCATTGAAGGAAGTGTTATGACTGGACTTGTGGGAGGAGTCAGAAGATGTGGAAGACCAAGAATAACCTGGATGGAGAACATCAAGACATGGACTGGATTATCAGGTGCTAGCCTGCTACAAGCAACCAGAGACAGGTGGCATTGGAGAGAATTGACTCGTCTGTCCAGCCTACCATCGCGAAGCGATGATGGCGTGTGACATGACATGACATTACAGGAGCTCCTGTAAAACATATCAATCCAGATCAGCCATGTCAGGGTTTTATTCCTCCTCCTCTTTTTTCACCACACTCATGTCACTTTGCATTGAAAATAAAAACTGATACTATTTGCCAAAATTCACAACAATCCATCTATCCATTATTCCATCCGCTTAATCCGGATCAGTTAGTCCCCTACCCCCTCACCGCACACAGGCAGGGCATTACACTGTCTTAACTAAGCCCAGGACAGGGTGCCAATCCATTTCACACACAAGGATAAATGTAGAGTTCCCAATTCACCGGACCTCCATGTTTTTGGACTGTGGGAGGAAACCTAGAGTGAGAACATGGAAACTCCACACAGATGGGGATTTGAACCCAAGACCTCAGCACTAAGAGACGAGCATGCCAACCACCAGGTCACCGTTCCACCCGCCCAGTCCAAGCATGTTTACATTGTAAACTGTAGCTAAATCTCTGTGAGAACATCTAGACTGATCAGCCACATTTGAGATGTTTTAAATGACTCCTTATAACAGAGCTACACTGCCAGGCATTAAACACGTTTATTTTTAGATTTTTTTCAGAAGAATAATTTGAAGCAGAGGCACAAAAGACAGTTATACTTTTCAAGTGATGGCAAATGGGACGCCTTCCCTGAACGACAAAGCGAGCTTGCCGTGATAATGAGCAGCCAGCATGCTGTACGTGGCACTTTGGAGAAGTGCTGAAACAGTGCAGGCATTACTGTGTGCCTTCCAGCGTAAAGGAGTTCTCCACCACAGCCAGGGGCTCGGAGCTCTGGGCGCAACTGCCATATTTATATTCCAATCTTCTCCACAGAAAACCCACATTGCCGAGCTCATAAAAGATTCATCGCGCAGAGGAAAGCAAGGTCGCACATGAAAACTGGGCAGGAGGCGGGTACTGCAACACAGCAGAATCAGACAGAGGCGAGGCGGACATGTGATGTCACCATCTCCCTCACCCGCTTACTATATACCCTCCTCTCTATAGGGCATTGGGTCAAGATATGCTTATGAGCACATACAGGCAAATTATTATAACTTCTAGTGTTTATATGTAGTCAACAGCTAGTCTTTTTGCCCTCTGTACACTTGTAACAGAGATGGGTCTTCAAGGGTTCTTTAGAAAAGAAAATGGTTCTATATAGAACCATAAACACTCAAAGAACCCAAAGGGCTCTTCAGATTGATGAGCAATGTAAAACTTCTAAAATGGTTCTATATAGCCAGACTGTATATACAATTTTTTTGTGCTTGAACATACATTTTATTATTATTATTATTATTATTATTATTATTATTATTATTATTATTATTATTATTATTAAATATTGACAAATTATGATTTATATTTTATTAATAATTACTAGTTACTATTACTAATATACTAACTATTAAACATTATTATGAATAATAAAATAATATTTATATTAATCATTAATAAAATATTAATACATTATTCCTGTAAATATAATAAACTGTTAAAAGCATGTAGCATAAAATTATCACCCAATTCTGTTTCACGTTTTCAGTCAACTTCACTTCAGCTCATTATCACCAATTTTACACTTATGTTTGGACTGTATGGTCAATAGACCTCATTTAAACATAATTAAACCTCATTTTTGAATAAAAATAAGCAAAAATTCTGATTTATTTTGATAATACTTAAACTTAGAGGCATGTAAATGGATGGCTTATTACAGACGGGTAGGCACACACACACACACACACACACAGACTGTAATGTTAATGTATTTATGAAACCTCTGATATTAAAATATGTCTAGCTGACGTGACACAGGCAGAACAAACATCCAACATGTTAACAACTAACAGGTGAAAAACAGACTGCCGGCCAAACTGCAAAACACCGCTTTACAAGTTCAGACACTGTTTGACAGAGTGACAGTGGCAACGGGTTGCCGAACCCTGGAATAGAACCATCTACAACACATTCCTCATCAGCCTGCAGAACCCTTTCATCATACAAAGAACCCTTTGGGATCTATGAGTATTCTAGATAGAACCATTTTCTGTACTGTTACTATTACTTTAGTATTCACTACTAAAATAAGACAAACATCAGTATCGACTGATATTCAGTATTAAAGCCTCTGACTGGGACACTTTGATCATCCTTAGTCACTGGGCTCAGAGGGAGTGTGTGTTTACTGTATGTGTGCTAGTCAGACTGGGTCAGGCGATGTGTTTAGCTGCGCACAGCCCCAGCAGAGTGGAGCACAGGAGGACGCGGCTCGTACGGCCGGCCCTCCACGCGGGCAGACAAATGTCAACAGCACTTAGAGTCAGAGTCAGGAAAGCTGGGGCAGCCCAGCAGCCTGCAGCACACTGAGGGAGAGGATACCATACAGCAGGCCTGCTATTCATCCCACCAGCCAGGACACACACACACACACACACACACGCACACTAACATACACATACATACTCTAATACAAACACACACACATGCACACATACACACTTATTAACACACTCATACAAACAATTACACCCATACACACTCACTCACTCAAACTCTCTCCGTCTCCCTCATTCTCTGTATCATCCCCTTCTCTCACACACCTCTCATCCTCTCTCACTCTTTCACTCTCTCTATCTCATCCTCGTCCTCTCTCTCTGTATCATTCTCTCACTCTTTCACTCTCTCTATATCATCCTCTTCCTCTCTATCACTCTCTCACTCTTTCACTCTTTCTATCTCATCCTCGTCCTCTCTCTCTCTATCACTCTCTCACTCTTTCACTCTCTCTATATCATCCTCTTCCTCTCTCTCTATCACTCTTTCACTCTATATCATCCTTGTCCTCTCTCTCTATCACTCTTTCACTCTCTCTATCTCATCCTCACTCTCACTCTTTCACTCTATCTCATCCTCGTCCTCTCTATCACTCTCTCACTCTTTCACTCTCTCTATATCATCCTCGTCTTCTCTCTCTATCACTCTCTCACTCTTTCACTCTCTCTATCTCATCCTCGTCTTCTCTCTCTCTCTATCACTCTCTCACTCTCTCTATATCTTCCTCTTCCTCACTCTCTCACTCTTTCACTCTATATCATCCTTGTCCTCTCTCTTTATCACTCTTTCACTCTCTCTATCTCATCCTCTTCCTGTCTCTCTATCACTCTCTCACTCTTTCACTCTATCTCATCCTCGTCCTATCACTCTCTCACTCTTTCACTCTCTCTATATCATCCTCTTCCTCTCTCTATCACTCTCTCTATATCATCCTCGTCCTCTCCCTCTATCACTCTCTCACTCTTTCACTCTCTCTGTATCATCCTTGTCCTCTCTCTCTATCACTCTCTCACTCTTTCACTTTCTATCTCATCCTTGTCCTCTCTCTCTCTATCACTCTTTCACTCTCTCTATCTCATCCTCGTCCTCTATCACTCTCTCACTCTTTCACTCTATCTCATCCTCGTCCTCTCTATCACTCTCACTCTTTCACTCTCTCTATATCATCCTTTTCCTCTCTCTCTATCACTCTCTCTATATCATCCTCGTCCTCTCCCTCTATCACTCTCTCACTCTTTCACTCTCTCTGTATCATCCTTGTCCTCTCTCTATCACTCTCTCACTCTTTCACTCTCTATCTCATCCTTGTCCTCTCTCTCTCTATCACTCTTTCACTCTATCTCATCCTCGTCCTCTATCACTCTCTCTTTCACTCTCTCATCCTCTCTATCACTCTCACTCTTTCACTCTCTCTATATCATCTTCTTCCTCTCTCTCTATCACTCTCTCACTCTTTCACTCTCTCTATATCATCCTCGTCCTCTCTCTCTATCACTCCCTCACTCTTTCACTCTCTCTATCTCATCCTCGTCCTCTCTCACTCTTTCACTCTATCACTCTCACTCTTTCACTCTCTCTATATCATCCTCGTCCTCTCTCTCTATCACTCTCTCACTCTTTCACTCTCTATCTCATCCTCGTCCTCTCTCTCTATCACTCTCTCACTCTTTCTCATCATCGTCCTCTCTCTCTATCACACTCTCACTCTTTCACTCTCTATATATCATCCTCGTCCTCTCTCTCTATCACTCTCTCACTCTTTCACTCTCTCTATCTCATCGTCAATCTTGTCTATCATTCTCTCACTCTTTCACTCTCTCTATCTCATCCTCATCCTCTCTATCACTCTTTCACTCTCTCATCCTCTCTCTCCATCACTCTCTCTATCACTCTTTCTCTCATCCTCTCTCTCACTCTCTCTCTCATCCTCTCTATCACTCTATCTTGTCCTATATCACTCTTTCTATCTCATCCTCTCTCTCTCCATCACCCCCTTCTCTCCCTCACATCTCTCCATCTCACATTTTCTCCATCACCCCTTCAATCTCCATCTCTCTTTCATTCTATCACCCCCTTCTCTTGATCTCTCTCTCTCCCCACACACACACACACATGCTCAGTTTTCATTGGCTATTGATGGGACATGTTCAGACCAAGACACTGACCAGTACACAGAGTCTGGTTTTGATGTACTCCAACTGGTCTGAAACATGTTTGGGAGGCCAAAAATCTGCTCCTGCAGCCCTCACACACTGCTCAGCTCTCTCTCTCTCCAACTGTCCACTCTGACTGACCGAAAACCTGCAAGCGACAGCCAACCAGCACTGACTGAGAATCAGAGTTAAAATCACACAATGTAACATAAGACTGAGTTACAACATAAGAGAGAAGGATGTGGAGGTCGAGAAAGAGGAGTGAGGAGTGCTAGATGATGAGAGAGAGAGATGGGAGACAGAGGCAGGAGATGGATAAGGAAAAAGAAGAGGGGTGAGTGATGCATTGAGAGAGAGGTAGAAGGATGAAAGGCAGAAAAAGAGAGAGAGAGAGAGAGAGAGAGAGAGAGAGAGAGGGGTACACAGGTAGAGGGATGCCACGCTGGCTGAACAGGATGCTCTGTTAATCTACAGCTTGGGAACTCAGAGACAGATACCAGAGAAGTAGTTCTTATTATCTGCAGAACTGCTGCTCAGGCTGCTCAGTGAGACTGTACACAGATGGTTCATATGAAAGTAAACTCCCTGGCTAGAAGGAGACTCTGAGTTGTCATTGTGATTTGATTACAGCTCCTTAGGAAGCCAGTCAATGCATCATAAAACCTCTAATCTCTGCATGCTTTTATTATTACACCCAATTAAGCACTATTTAACTGTGTCTATAGGGCATATTATGAACCTGGGAGATCACAGAAGGCTCGTGACAGGGTTCGCTGCATGTATAAATAAGTGAGGACACTAGACAGTTGTAGCAAAGTGTACAACCATCATCAGGGGTAAAGGACGTGACGTATCTGATGTCCAAAAGAAAATAATAGGGTACCGTCTGAAGCATGGTGGTGGAAGTATCTCAGAACATCTGTAAGATGTTCCAGTGCTGCCGTAGTGAAGGTACTGAGAATGAACTTCTTGTACATTGAGTCTCCCAACAGCATAACTGTGGTGCCCCATGGGCCACTGATGCCAGAGGGTAGTAGCAACTGTGGCAAGAGCAACTGATGCGCTACAGTGAACAGGTTAACCTCTATAATGAACACAGGAGCAAGTGAGGGAACACTATTATGTTTGGGCAGACAACCAACCAACCAGGCTATCAGCTCAGGATGCTGAGCCAGCCATGGGCCCATTAGGGCCATAAAAGACAAACTACACTGACAGACCCCTAAGATCTTGGCCAGGATGACCAGGACAGAGAAAGCCCCTGAGGGTCAGTGAGAGGGAAGGCCTCCACTGTGCTATGGCTTGTGTGTGTATGATGTCAGCTCAGGTCAAAGAAGCAAGCGTGGTGCCAAGTTCTCACTGGAAACACAGACCTCAGGATTGCTGTTCTTGCTTTCCCCAGTAAACTAATATAACATACATAATTATATTATAATATACAGCCTTGACTTAGGAGTGAATCAAGTTCAAAATTTACAGCCAGATTTTTTGCTTTATGATGTGAGCCAAGATCGATGTGAGCCAGTTACGAGTGAGCTTCCACCACCCACCACTAGGAGTCACTAGTGAGTATGAGTGAGTGCCAAGATCAGTGCTGAGAAGAAGAGGTTACTTGCCTCAATCATTGTCAAAACATTATGAAGAAGAAGAGAAGTGAAAAAGTAGCAGTTAATGTTACTGATAAAATGTAGTATAGTGTGTAAGCTACATTTAGCAATAAATTGTAGCATTAAGTGTGTAGCGAGAAAGTTACATTACATGATAGAGCACAAAATGAAAAACTACCCCATCCTCTTCCACCAACCTGCTGCATCTCCATCAGCATAACTGTGATCTTCAAGATAAATGCATTTAATAAACAGTTTATTTCTTTATTCTCTATTGTTTATACATTATTTGTTATTTATAAAGTAAATTTTTTCTTATTTAAAGACATAACAAAAATGGGTTTTTGAAGGGATTAATAGTATTACAATAAATTTTAATGTGGAAATGTAATTTGATATACGAGAAAATTGAGTTACGAGCTCTGTCACAGAACAATTTAAACTCGTAAGTCAAGGTTACAGCGTATTGCTCATTGGGTAAGCCTAGTTTTCCCAGAACTTTGGCTAAAGTTACATATATGTTCTAAGTGTTACAAACAAGCATTCTCAAAGTAACATTCAATGGAATTAAGTAAATAAACACTAGAACTCAATAGTCACCCAAAGATAATGTAAAAAAAATATCACAACCTCTGATATTTTAGGCAGAACAATCAATGTCATACTGGGGCCTCACTCCTGACTCCCTACTTCTACTTAAACGTACCTCAGATGGAATCAGTCACTAAATATATTTTTGGAGTGTAAAGTTAGCTTCTTTAGGTTGGAGTTGCAAGGCAATGTTCAATAGTCACCTACAGTAAACAGCCCAGGCTTTTCCTTCAAAATGCATCACCAAAATAAGTCTCAACCCTCCCAGAATGCATCCTGATCTCACAGACTAGTGGATGTGCTTTAGGACACAGTATGACTTACTGTGAGCTATAAAAACATAACTTCACTGCTACAGGAAGAGATCTGTATTGATGAAGCAGTCTGAGTTTACTGTGTATTAAAGCATATAAAGTACTCCGTGAGACCTTAATTAAGATCTGGAAGCAGTGTGCTAAGAGATTTTCTGGTGGTGTATGTCTATCTGAAAATGATTTTATTAGTGTTAGTATTAATATTAGTATTAGTATTAGTGTTTGTTAGCTTGCAGCCCCAGTTCTAATTCAACTAATGCCTGGGGTAAGTGGACGGTTGTGTTGATGTCTGAAGCAAATATTCTGCAATAAAAACGTAATGCTTTGGCACTCATCAGTGTGAGTGGCCAATCACAAGTTACTACTCAACTTTAACAGGAAACAATTTGTTTATGCTCTATCGATAGCAGGCGCTGATGCATCAACATCATCCTCCTTCCTCCCCATCACCACCACGTTGGTGCCAATCCTGGTAGCCAGGGGGGTGGCTCCGCCCATGTCATCAATCAAACCGGCAGTATCTGCTAATATATGAGTTTCTATGGGATAAATATAACTCTGAACATAAATAAAAAACAAGCTATACAATATGAAGATTCTGTTAAAAAATATGAGAAAACCTGTCAAAAATGAACCTAAATTGAGATGTTCTCCACATTCTGTTTCCTGTTGTATAAGAACTTAAAGAGGGCTTATAGCCCTTTTCCACAGTTCACTGGGGTTCTTATCTGTGATGTGCTTTGTTAAAAATGCCAGAAGCTATTCCTGCTCACCATACCAGTTCTTCCAAGATGTTCTCCACACAACAATCTAGCCAATGAGAATTAAGCACCTTGCCCAATTATGCTTCTGTACACATTGACATCAAATCTTGGCCAAGAAATTATTTTTTTGACTCTGCACCTCAAGCTCCACTCAAGCAAAACAGCATGAAAACCCACATTTAGCTGCTTTAAGCCAGATTATAAATGTCATTATTAGTGCAATGTAATGCCAATGCAAGTCACACATTAAACTAAGCAGTGCTAACCCGGCTGTGATCGTTATATACAGACATGCTTTAACACAGTGATTATCATATATGATCTGTTCTGTAAAGAAAATCCTGTGTTTGGCTGTCTAAGTGTGAAACCTTAAGAGTCTCAAAGTCGTCTCTATTTTCTGAGAAGACTGAGGAAAGCTCATCTGTCACTTCTCATCCTCACCACCTTTTACAAAGGAACCATAGAGAGCATCCTGAGCAGCTGCATTACTGTCTGGTTTGGGAATTGCACAGCATCTGGCCGCAAGACTCTCCAACATATAATGAGGATGGCTGAGAAGATCGTTGGGGTCTCTTCCATCTCTCATTTTCAACAAGCACTGCATCCAGAAAGCTCTCTCTGTTTCATCCCTCAGGCTGTCAGACTCCTTAAATGTTTCCTCGTGTATCACAGTTCTTGTCTGTTAATGTATTGCTGTCACATGTATTTTATTTTTAGCCATGTATAGACTTCAAGTGTATGTTCTCCACAGCTTTGCTTATAGCCAAGAGTCTTTGCTTTGTTAACCCTTTGGAGTCGACGACCCGCCTGTGAGATCAAAACCTAAATACCGATTAAACACTTTTTTTTTTTGCAAGATTTTATCCTAGAAACAAAACTAAACATACCCCAGAAACCTTAAAGGGTCTATTTTTAAATATATATAGGTTGAATTGAAATATATTTTTAGATTCTTGAGAGGAGCTTAAATAAGCAGAGACATGTTTCTCAGCACGAGTCAGAGTGCAGTGGATTTTTTCCACAATTTGCCATTGATATGGAGACGACATGGCAATCCCGGACAAACCATTTGTGGAGCAGCGGCCCAGGAATGTGCAAAAACAAAGGCTCGCCTGAACAAAGACTTCTCACACCTATCCTTTAAAATCAGTTGTGAGCTCAAAAGTCGTGGCTAGAAGTGTTTAGAGTGTTTTTTTCACAATATAAAGTCTAAGTTTAGAGCAGATTTAATCAGAGTATAGATTTATGGCACTCTTACTGTTTTGATTTCACAGGCCAGGTTCGACTATTCTAATGCACATTTATGACATTGAGACGTACATTATCACAAGATGTACTAGACGTACACGTTGTCCGTGTGTGTGTGTGTTAACACTCAGGGGCTGTCTTAGCCCATTTGGTGCCCTGAGTGAACAACCACTCCGGCACCCCAACCCACCTTCGCCAACCATTGCACCTCCAAAACCTCCCAAATGAACATCTCCGCTGGCGCAGGACCAGCCACGTTTGTGCCACCCCTGACCACATGCCCATGCCGCCCACATGAGAAATTGCCACTGCACCCACTAATGGATTTGCGGCCTGTCTTGTGCTTGTGTAGGATAGTCTGTAATGCTCTGCCCTGCGCCTGATGCAACCCTGTTCAGGATTAAGTGCATAATATAATAGATGGACGGGTACACTCTTAAAAAAAAAGATTCTTCAAGGGTTCTTTAGTATAGAAAATGATTGTATGTAGAACTGTGGACAAAGGGTTCTTTCCCTGGTAAAAGGGTTCTTCAGATTAATGAGGAATGTGGTGTAGATGGTTCTATACAGAACCTTTTTGAAAATGGTTCTGCTGTAGTTAAGATGTAAAGCTTGTAATAATAGAGGAACCATCCAGAGAACGTTCCTCATCCATCTATAGAACCCTTTCATCATGCGACCCTTTGGGTTCTTTGAATGTTTGGTTCTACATAGAACAGTTTCTTTACTAAAGAACCCTTGAAGAACCATTTAAGAGTGTCCAGTTTGTGGGTTAGTAGGTACTCCAGAAACTCAAAGGTAGGACTTTTTGGTAATGCGTCCTGTTTAAAATGGATCATCATGCAAACTGCCGACTATTCGTTGTGAAAGCACATTTTAATCACTTAGACTTGACAGCTATAATATAAAGCTGAGCTCTCTGCTCAAATAACCTACAGAGCTATTTAACCACACACACACACACAGCCTGTCACAGTACGAGGAAAAAATAACTGGCATTTGAAACGTGTCTATTTGTGCCACCAGTGTGTCCTTCTACTTTGTCCCCTGTTCTGATTTAGAAAACTGCAGCTATAAAAACTCTAAACGATCTTCAATCACCGCTGATCTCCACGTCCTCACCAGCTTCAGTGAACTTCCTGCTCAGGTAACTCAAATGACAAAGGTTCTGCGCATAGGAACAGTCACCATCACTCGAGGACACGCAGAGAGTGATTAACGTAATCAGTGAACATGGCGTTTCTATAGTGCGTCTGATTTGCTTTACACTAATGCGGCGTGGTTTCTGCGTAAGCTGCAGAGAATTCATTAGCAGTAAACTGTGGCACATTTCTCCACTTTTCTTTACAAGCAACAAATGAACACACGCTAAGGCTGCGTGAGCACAAACACATCCACCCATATTATGAATACTTTATTGTTTGGCAGACAAGAGGAACAGCCTGAGCTTCAGATATTCAATAGTGTATTGCATCTTAAGTGATGAGACAGTTACACTTAAAGATACACTGTGTTCAAATGTTTGTGGACACCTTGTAATGAATGCATCATTAGATTGTCTAGTCAGGAGCAGCCGTGGCCTGGTGGTTAGTGACCGGAAGGTTGTCAGTTCAGTCCCCGGACAGGTCATGACTGAAGAGACCTTGAGCAAGACACCTAACCCCCAACTGTAAGTCACTCTGGATAAGAGAGTCTGATAAAGGCCTCACATGTACATGTAGTAGAGAATTACTGCCAATAGAATATCTAAACATGAACCTTCTGGCACCATGCCAGGTGTGGGCTAGATGGGCTAAAGCTCTGGGTTGCGTTTCCCAAAATGTTCTTAACGCTAAGTACTTCGTAACCTCGTACTTACAAACATTCGTAAATTTACGAGTGTTTCCCAAAAGCCTTCGTAACCCACGTCATACTTAAACTCGTTCGTAAGTCTACGAGTGGTCTGACCCTCTCGTAACTGGCCAAGTTGTTCTTAACTTGAAGTTCACGTTCAGTTCTGTCTGAAAAATGAAAGAGGCCGCTGATCATCCTTTGAAAAACACAACAGCACACGAATTCATGAACATTTAAATTTTCTTTTGAAAGCGTAATTGCGTCACGTAAATTAGAGTCAGCGTCCTTAGTTCAATACTTAAAGTACAATATATTATTTATTGATATACACGTATAAATTACATATATGCAGTGGGGTTTTTCAGTGTAACAGTTGTAGTAGTAAATTAATATATTCTGTCGCAAGCAATGGTTACAAATTGGCCTACTAAGCCTGTCAACTCTTAACCAATCAAATTCACTGATTAATCATGGACACGTTACCAAGAGGATTTGCCTATTTATAGGTAGGCTTGGCATGCGATGGACAGCAACTACAAGTGAAATGTTATTTATTTATTGTTTGCATGTATGTAGTGTAAATACTTTTTTTATGTTTGGTTTTATAATTATTGTTTACATAACGATACGTTTGTGGCTTAATAATGAAGAAATGTATGTAAATCGGTGGTTCAGTTTTCGACTGGCCGAGCCTGTTTGACGCAGACACAAGGGCGGAGTCAACTAAGTGCTACTTATGGACTCGTTCGTAAGTTTGGAAGATAAGAAGGCTTTTGGGAAACAGTCGGAAAAATCACGTTCTTAAAGTTACGTCGTTCTTAAAGTTGTTCGTAAATTGCTAAGTTCAATCACTTTCGGGGAACGCACCCCTGCTCCATTCAGTACTTTTGCGATGAGTTGTGGATGAGGTTTTAATCAAAATATACATTTAAGACACTTTTACTGTTGTTGCTGAGTTTGTGCTGAACAAAAGCCTGTGGAACACTTTGGGAAAAATAATTTTAGATGGGTGTAAAACCCCTCAGACTCCAGGGGGTTAAACAACCAGGTGAAAATTCTGCTCCTGAAGCACAAACAAAGCAAAGTAATCTGGACTTTTATACACAATATTATACTAATATAACCTTTTCAAGACTACTATAGAGGCTAAAGAGTACGTTGTCATTTTCACAGAATTTACATATAAAACTAATTTTGGAGTAGGTGTTGAGTAGCGTTTTCATGACTTACCTCGTCCCCACGC
>BRDA01082336.1:0-12070 GCA_036984385.1 Crenuchus spilurus | reverse complement strand
GTCGAGCACTAGGACCCAACGGGATTCCAAGCCGCTCATTATGAATGTCCTGTTTCACTTTAGACTACCCACAAGCTCATTCGATTAGCTCTGCCGTTTTTTGCTAACGTGTGATTGGCCGTGTCCACTATCGCTCCATGAAACAGCATCTGAACTTGTAAACCAGCGTTTTTCAAGTTGGCCAGCAGTCTGTGTTCACCTGTCACTGTAAGTTCTTAACATGTATGTTTGTTCTGCCAGTGTAAGAAACCTAAAACTGACCATTTCCATACAGAGTGGAGGAGGACTTTTTACTGTCATTTTTTAAGTGTGTTTGCCTTGACTGCATTATTCGGCATCAGCCTTTTCACACGTAAAGATCATTAAGTCCAAGTATATGATCATTTGGAGGTTTGCTTGAGCAACTACTGGCCAGACTATGCATCCCTGAATGATTCCATTCAGTGCAAGTCATCAGAGTAAAGTAGGCTAATGACAAAACATGTACACAGTTGTATTGTGTAATATGGGTTCATGCAGTTATTCAAGGTACACCAGCATACATTGTACACATAAGTTGTCAATATATTTATAAATAAATATATCTCTCTCATTTTTATATTAGGTAGATCATTTTGACTTAGTTATTAGATAAGTAGCTTGCAGGCTGAAAAAGTGTGTGCACCCCTGGTCTAAATGATTGACTCTTACTGTATAGTGGCATAATAACATTTGACAGCATGAATATTATATTATCTCAATTACATTTTTATGTACTCTGACAAGTGTGAATGTGTAAAGGGAATAACATTTCTAGAAATTCAGTATTTGATTTAACGTAAAGCTTAAACAACTCTTACTTTCTTCTACACACTAACCTCTATCAGCACTGCTTCTTGAGCCTGTTAGTCTCCCACAGTCTCTCTGTCTCACTACCTGTGTTCAATAATAATATTATTTACAATAAACACAGACATAAAAACCAATGAATGAGATTTTAAAATCAAATATAAAAAAACCTCTTGCCTTCTGTTGATGTTTATTTTCCGCTTTCATGTGGAGGAAAAGTATATTCTCCCTCTTCACAAATCCCAGAATGCATCACGCAACCGGCAACATCCGGTTCACCAGTTCACCATGCTATCAATACTAAGCTACACTATCACGCTGCTTGCCACACTGGCCTACATTAAATTGATAGCATGCAACACGATAGCTTGCAACAGCGTGTTTACACTAAAAACCCACTGCATAAATTGAAAATACAAGTTGACACAACAAGATATGTTTAATATCCAAAGAAATATTATCTGCATATAGTTACAAAAGCTAGTAGATATCACGTAAGTATTTACTTACCAAATAAAGTCATAAACAGTGTATGTAGCATAGCTCACACAGACATAAACAAGAGAAAATGGTGAACCGGATGTTGCCGGTTGCGCGGTACATTCTGGGATTTGTGAAGAGGGTGAATATATATACAGTGGTAACCCTACTTACAAGCATCCCTACTAACGAGTATTACAGGTAACGAGTTGAGATCTCAGAATATTTTTGTTCCAGATAACGAGTAAAATTCCAAGTAACGAGTAGCCTAAATTAGTTCAAGTATGCCAACTGCCAGGGCGTTGGCCCTAGATGCTAGCATAGAAGAAGAGGTCAGTCATTACCTTTGACCGCTGTCCAGTGAAAGTGAAAGTGCTAGAGAAAGCAAAGCAAAGAAAGCAAAAGGTTGTGAACAAGAAAGTTAGATAAATATTACTTTTACTTTTCATATGATAAGTGTAACCATGCCATACACGTACGCCCGTCCTCCTGTCCTCCTTAGCTGCCAGCCTACACAAGCACCGTCAGTCTCCCTCTTCTTAGCTGCCAGCCTAAACGAGCGCCGTAGTCGTCTCATTTATTAAAAAAAAAACCATATAAACACATTATTTAGCATATTAAAGTATACTGTATATTGGCCTTCTGACACGGATTAATCAGTTTTACATGTATTCTTATGGGGGAAATATATATAAAGAACATTTAACTGTAAATAGAAGCATAGTGTAATTGCTTTGAAATACTGAAAACGAATATATGCTAATAATAAAAAATGTATGCTAATAAAAACGTTATGCTGATAATGTATTTTGTGAGTTTACAAAATGTCACTCACTGTAGTCTTTCTATAATATTAGATAGTTAGTCAGCTAGCTAAGGTTAGTAATTTATCAACTTTAGTGTTACCTCAGGCATACATAAACGTTAGTTAGCTATGCTAACTAGCTAGATAGGAACATTTCAACAGCCAGGCATACTGAGCAGAATTTACCACAAATCCTTATAGCATGTAGGTATTTTTACTCTGTAACTACTTACTGTTTCATTCTGTGTGTGTTATGTTTTTTACATAAAGGCTACTGTTTATTTAAGTGAGCTTTTAGCCTAAATCCTGTCACAAAGTCCAGACTGAAGTCGATTACTGCAGTGAGAGTATCACTAAAGCCACGCCCCCACGTCTAACATGATTGGCTTACAGCTAATGAGGTCTGGCATGATTGACTGATTCACATTCGTAAACAAGCAAGTGGTTTTAGAGCAGCAAGGCTTCTTCATACATGGAGGAAAACTAATAAAGCGCATTCATTTAGCTGCTAAATATAATTTCACTTGGCTATAGTTTTAAAACTGCCATAGTGACACTTTTCTGATATATGGAAGCCCATTCCTGCCACCTAAAATAAAAAAAAATCATTATAAATAATTTTTTTCTCATTATTAAGTAAACTGCTATCTCATTAATTTGATAAGTCTTTCATTTGCTTTTATTCTATAATAGAATATAACTTGCATAATATTATAAACATATATAAACATATAACATTTGTTTACAGTAGTTTTTTTATGTACACTATATTGCCAAAATATTTGCTCACCTGCTTTGCATTTGTTTCTTTTAGGTTGGATGCAGCTGCTCAGTCATGGGAACCCATTCCATGAAACCCAGAGCAAGTTATTTTCATTCCCAGTCCCACTTTGTTATAATACCACTTTGTTATAATACCACTGAAAGTTGACTCTCGAATATATAGTAGTAAGGAAATTTCACGACTGGATTTCTTGCACATTTTGTATCCTATCATAGTACCATGTTGGAATACATTGAGCTCCTGAGAGCCACTCAATCTTTCACTAATACATACTGTATATTTCTGGAAACACTGATTGCACAAACAATGCATTCAAAGTGGAAATACATTTTTACAGGTGCGAGTAAAATTTTGTGTTAAGACCTAATGGACTTTGAAAAGGCAAGCACAAATAATGATAAATATATATAAAAATTTAACATTTATTAGGTAAATGTGTATCCACAGTGAGAATAATCAAACAATTCTGTAATTTTCAATAATTCAAAAGTTGATAATATACAAAATTTAAACACAAAATGACAGCATATCAGCTCATAAAACAAATTGCACTCCCACAAAAACACTGATGGCAGTATTCTACTGAACACTGCAATGTCATGGACTAGATTATATAATGTCCATAACCCATTCATTAGATTCTAAAACTTTATTCATCTCAGAGCTGAAATCTGGGTAGCTGTCATAATGTATTGACAATTCCAGTACACAGCCACATGTGTGTGCCACAGGTCTCCTCTGAAATCCTTTTTTTCCAAAAGCAAAAACACTTAGTATCTCAAAATAATGAGTTAGCATCTCAAAATAATGAGATAGCACCTCAAAATAATGAGATGGCATCTCAAAATAATGAGTTATTATCTTAAAACAATGAGATAGCATCTCAAAATAATGACATAGTATCTCAAAATAATGACTTAGTATCTTAAAATAATGACTTACTATCTCAAAATAATGACTTAGCTTCTCAACATAATGACTTAGTATCTCAAAATAATGACTTGTATCTCAAAATAATGAGATGACATCTCAAAATAATGAGTTAGTATATTAAGATAATGAGATAGCATCTCAAAATATTGACTTAGTATCTCAAAATATTGACTTAGTATCTCAAAATTATGAGATAGCAGTTTACTTAATAATGAGAAAAAAATAATTGCTGGATTTTTTTTATTTTAGGTGGCAGAAATGGGTTCCCATACTGATGGGACTGTATATACTTCTAACATCATATAAACTGAAGAATTAGATTTGAAACATATTTCTGTGGCTAACAAACACAAGCAGCTGTCCATTATTACTGTCACAGAGCAAACAACTTCTCTGGACTGGAAACATCCTTCTTCTGATGCCTGTGTAAATGCCCCAGACCTTTCATATGCAAAAGAAAGGCTCGAGCCATTTTAATTTTGGCCTTTGAGAGCAGTCTAATTGAAAAAATACAAAGCAGAGAAGGCAAAAAATGAAAACTCATGACATAGGGATTTCAGAACAAGTCATTCAAATTGGAAGAACAACAACACTATTGATATGTTGTGGTTCACTCTGAAAAGGTTCCTTAATAGTTCATGGCTTGGACCAATGACTTGGATGTATGGCCCAGAGCAGTGTTGGAGGTAATGTGCAAAAAGTAAAGTGTTACAGTAATGTGAAATGCTGTAAACGTAAACGTGATTACTTTTTATTATCATAAAGCGATGTAGAAAATGAAATAAAATTCTTGTAATCACATTACAGTCACTGATATAACTTAATTATTAAAATCACTGCAAAAGAAACAACATTACGTGCAATACATTAAAATATACATTTTAAACAGTGATGAAAAATATTCTAGATGGGGCTGTTTCAGCCAAATTCAGTTTTCCACAATAATTCCAATATTAATGCAGGATAGCAGTGCTCTGTGAAAAAGTCAGTAACTATTTATTTGGCATTAAAAAATCAGCAGACTAATAGTTAATGAAAATTGTAATGTGTTGCATTCAAATCTGCAAAGAAAAAAAGTACAGTATGTATAATTAGATTAACAACTGAGTCTGGTTCAGAAACATACAATAAAATGAGTAAAAACTATTAAGACTAAATATTAGACATTTCTAGAATTTCTAGAATTGATGCACCTGCCTAATTTTGTTGAAATAATTATTGCACACTTTCTGTAAATCCTATAAACTTCATTTCACTTCTCAAATATCACCGTGTTCATCTGCTATATGATGTATTTAACTGAAATTGCTGATCAGAACAACCAGTGATTTATAAAGGAAAATCATGAAAATTATCAGAGGTGCCCACATTTTTTTATGTGTCATTTGATGTAATTTATCTTGCCTGTGACAGATTACTACATGATTTGGATTTCAAATATGCCCAACCTCACCTAAAAAGGTCAGACTCCATTTTAATTCAGATTCAGCTCTATAAGCTCTATGTTCTAAGCATATATTGCTGTTTTGAGGAAGCTTCTGAATTGTGGCAAGTGTTCATATATAATTTTCAGTACTGTAATTGCAGTTTGTTAAACTGTCCGGTTAGTGGTGGTTAGTGATCCAATCTTGTGACCTAAATGTCATTATTTCAATCCCATGGCAGGACATGATTGAAGTGCTTTTGAGTAAGACACCTAACCCTCACCTGCTGCCCAGGCACAATGGGGACAAGGGATGCTCATTGCTTCAGGCAAGTGTGCTCACTGACTCCTAGCATACACTGGTGTGTATGTGTTTTTATGTGTGTTTCACTGCACAGATGGGTTAAATGTGGAGGCCACTGTGCACTTTCACTTTTAGTTTCAATGCAAAAGCTCTAAAACAAATCTGGCCAAATACTAGAAGAATTTTTGTACTGCAAATGTGCATGTTCATGTTCTTTTAGCCCACATTTTTGCAAAAGTAATAAGATTAGTTTTTCTGTGAAGAAAGGTGCAAAGTAATTCCATAACAGTTTTAGATAACCAATTAGAAAATTTAAGTAACTACCTAGAAAAACTTTAATTGTGAAGGTTCATGCAACTGTAAAAGGTTTATACAAGTCATTTATAAGTGCTTAAGGTTATTTAGGGATCAAAATATAGCTCTGTGGCATCATTTCAAGTAAATATTTTTGGCACCTTTGGTTTTAAAAGTGTAGATGGTTTGAAATGCCTGTGAATGTTCATTCACAGCACTTCTCACTGTCAACATTCATTTTTCTTGCCTCCATCAGCCGTGCCAGTTCTTCTCAGCTTTTTCATTTGCCCTAGTTGTATTAAGTTGTTTGTATGTTGTTTAAGTGGTGTCCTCATGCTAGCATTCCACCTCGCGGCACTGCCGCCTCAAACCAGGCGAGAGAGGGAGAGGCGAAACCTCAAAAGTGACACAACTGCCAATTGTGGTGGCGGAGTGATGTAGACTTCCACATTCTTTCACGATCTGCACGTTCCAGCTCCAGCTGAGAGACAAGTCGTGGCCTTGCTTTATTTATCTCTTCATTTTCGTGACTCCATGGACTTCCCCACCCAGCGACACCACATGAACTTCAGGTTCCTCACACTGAAGCAGTATGTTTTGTAATGAGTGATCCTTATATCAACTCTCTGATAAGAAGGTTGTGAGGTTGAACCTCTAAAGCAAACACACTCAGATGCTGCTTTATTTTCATGTTTTATGTTTGATTCTGAGCAGTTGTTGCATGTGGCAATGGTTTAGCATTCCTTCAACCCGAGGGAACCGCATTTGCCAGAAAATTTCAGCATTATAAGAGGGCACTCCTGGAGGAGCTCCAGGCAAACAAATGAAAAGAGCATGCAGTAACTCTACTCTGCTTTTTATAATCACATCTAAATCAGCTGCAGTGCAGTTGAGGTAAAGCCAAGACTGTGATCTTTCAATTAGATTCAAGACATCTTCAAACTTTGTGGCATTTTTATCTCACGCCAATCGATTTTATAGATTGAGGGGGCACTGGTTTAGTTAGTTAGATGAATGCAATAAGCTACAGAAACAGTTTGTTGATGTTTGTTTTATAGTTTTGTATATATGTTTGTGAGTGAGGTTAAGGAAATGGAATGGAAAAAGGGACAGAATAAAAGAAAATGCAAAGCCAAATCAAAGAAACAAACAAGTAGTTGATTAACCATAGCTGGGATTCAAGACTGCATAACTCTTTATGAAAAATCCTCAATTATTTTTTATTTGATTATTTGTACATTTTTAGTGGAAAATGCTTTTCTTCTTGTGTTGATTATTAGATTTAGTGAAGGCCAGAGGTTGCCTGTGTCCCCTGAATCCAGAAGTGCTGTTGTAGCATAAGTTGGTGACTTACCTATCACTTTAACTGACCTGGTCCCTTCTCCAAGTTTTCTTCAGTGAACCAGACTTGAACATGACTATAAAGTTGAAAGATTTTGATTTTGCTGTCAGGCAGCAGGACCGAAAAACATAGCTGATGTGTGTTCATTCCATGCAGTCTGTCTCACATTTCTCAGAATTTGACATAAGCAAACATCTCTCTAATGTCTCCGTTCAGAGAATGAGGTTGACTCTTTGACTTTGTTAGAGCAGCAAATGTGTTTTTGAGTGCATAGCAGCTATCCTGTATCAGTTTAAAGACACATGGTCTTTGCTCTTCCAAAGTAAACTGCTTGGTGAGACAAAGGAAGTATGCATCTCAAATATTAAACAGAGTCATGATTATGATGATTTTAAGTTCTCAGACCTTGAGAGTTGGTGTGTGAGGACTACTGCAAATTGCTAATTCATTCATTCATTCATTCATTCATTTAAAAGCAGTACGCTCTTAAACATATACTTGTAGTTAAACTAATAGCACACAAACAGTTAATTGGAGTATTTTTTATAAAATAAAACTTGACTCACCAGACAAAACCCAGATGCATCATAATAAAGTTTTAGACAGTAATAATAGACCCACCTCTATTGAGCAAGCTCAGTTTATTCATTCATACAAACAAAAACATTCATGCTACTCATATGTCACCATTTGTATTACACTCTGGGTAGTGATGTCAAATGGTTGTACAAATAGTTGTACTGAAGTTGACATATGAAAACAACAAATAACATTTTAGTTTCAGTCACAGTAACCCAAGAAGCAAATACTGATGATAGTTACAAGTTTTATTGATTTTTTCATTGAAAACAAGTAAAAAAAAAAAAAAACTTCACCTGCAAAGGTAACAAACAAAAAAAATTGTCTACATTTTAGTGCACAGTTTATGAATTTAGCACATTGTAAAAAATAAAACATTCTGTTTATATCAAATATATATAAAATCCAGTAAATAAAGAATGTGTGAAGAAGTTTGTTCTCTGTAGAAGACTGGTAATTTAATAGTTTACCACTGGCACCCCCCCCCATATATATATATATATATATATATATATATATATATATATATATATATATATATATATATATATGTAAAGTAAGTCAAAATTAGCCAAGAGTGGGACAAAATTAATATCTGTACATCAATGTCTTGTTTAAGTTAACATAGAAAGAGTGTATATTTCCTAAAGAATTTTAAAAGCTCTAAAAGCACACATTTTAAAAAATGTTAACAACATCACACACTGACAAATAAGTTGACCTTACTCTGTATGTTGCCACTTACATAGATTGTGTTTAGAAGCATTACAGTGTAAAATGCTGTTGTGGTGTTCACTATATAGCATCATAATCAAAACGCAGAGAGGCTTGATACAGAATGACATGCATAGTGGCCCACCAGTAATTTTCCTGAACATGCCAATGGCCAGCAGCAGTAACACTATGAGAGCCATGTAGTTTGTTAGCAGTTCTGACTTGTTGTTTGTCACATGATCATATCTAAAAACAATTCTTGTATATTATTTAATATGTTATTAATTTAATTAATTTTATGAACTTGGTTTTATTACGTTTGAATGAATTTAGATAGGAAAAATACTTCAAAAGCTAATTTTTGTTATTTTTTTGTTTTGAGCCCTCCCACCTCAACCTTGTCACAGACCCATCTTGTTCTTGTCACATGCTCTGTGTTTACTTTTGCCATGTGCTGTCTTGTCTCCACATACTCTTTTGTTTACATTCACACCATCTCTCTATGTCCCTGCCCTCATCATGTCATCCTGTATCATTAATGGTCAGCACCTGAGTCTTGTGTGTCTCTTTTTCTTTCTTGATTAAGTTGCTATTTAGCTCCCTCATTTCACAGTCTTGGTCAGTCACTGTATGTTGCCATGTGTACATCTCCATTTTCATTTTCAAGTCAAGAGTCTTAGTTTATAGCAAAGTTTGTTTCACAGCAACAGTTTTGAGTTTTGCAAAAAAGCCTTGTTTTGGAAGCATTCTGCATAGATCCCCTCCATCTCCACAACACTCTGCATACACCTCCTCCATCTCCACAACAAACTGACATCAGCCTGTTTTTTGTTCTTTTAAAACTGATATACGTAAATTCTCTGATTGGCTCAAAAAGCATTCCTTAACTTTCCTTATAATCCATGTAAATAGGCGGGGCTAAACAATTGTAGGCTAATGTATGTAAATTTACCATTTTCTTTGTAAATACAGTCACTATAGTTCAGGTCTAGGACACACGTAGATTGTCCAGAAAGAGAATGCCAAAAATGATGGAAAAATATAGCTGCTGACAGTTTATTAGGTATTGCATCCACGTGTCTAAACTTTCTGGCCATTTAACAAACATTTTGTAGCATCTATGTTGCAAGTAAACTTGCTGACTTTATCACATCTGTTGCTTCTCAAAGTATCCCCTCTCTTTAAACCCATAAAAACCACCACAGAACCACTTCTGCCCAGATATTAGACAAGGAACTCCATCAATGGAGGCATTATGGCATTGTAACTGTTTTTATTTTTATATTTGTATTTTATTTTTATTTATACTGCTAGAAGTATCTTTTAATGTAAATGACAATGATATAATCAAGAAGGGCCCAAGAATGTCAGCTGCAGTTACATTTACAAACAGTGCATAATTAAGCTATACAGTTAATAGTGTTGAATTGTGACATCACATTGGTCTCTTTAAATTCCCAGGGTGGATGTGGCTGCCCCGCCTCATGCTCATGGTTTTCATTTTGACAATTCCCAGTTTACAGTTTACACATTGTGCAAGGCAGCCTGGCCAGCTGGTGCGGCCTGAAGACTTCAACATTATATTTGTTTTATTTCATAAGCTTGTTATGCCAAATAAGTGTCCTTAATTAAATATTAATTACTCATAAAATTATATGCCAAATACTTTCAATAGATATCATATTTGTGTGTTTTTCAAAAAATACATTTTAAATGAAGGTTTCTGTTTCTCTTTCTGTTCAGAAATTACACATTCCAAACAGGAAGGACAAACTTGACTTCATCTATTTACAATCTTAATGTGATTAAAGATCTAATTATGCAATTAAGGCTGTGAATACAACCTTATAGCTTGAATGCATCACTATACAATGTAAATGTAATTAAGGATGTAATTACATACTTAGAATAAAGCAAAACAACAAAGGGCTGAATTATAGTATCTTCCCATGCTTTTCTGATTGATATGTGATTTCTCAGCTTGTCTGTGTACTGTCAGACTGACCATTCCAGATGATCCAACATTTTCCACCAGTGCCGGTGCAGGTGCCACATGGGGTCAAAGTTGACGAAGCCAGCACATGACTCAAACTCTCCCAGCAGGGGCTTTAACAGTCCCATGGGAGCAAGCACCTGTTCTGCATGTGGGAGGTAGGAAAAGCAATCAGTTCGCCTTCAGTTGATGGCCATGCGAGTTACGGCCAGGGTCCAGTGCGGTAAAGTGAGGTGGAATTCTGGGAATGCTGCAGCAGTGATGATGATGTATGGGAGTGGAGAGACAGACACCTTGCGCATTGCACCTGTACTGGGGGGTCAAGTTACCCAGTGCAGCCCAAGGCCATTGGAGGAATGCGTATTGAGCTTCTGAAGCAAGCCCACACCAGTGGACAACAGCAGATGGGCTGCCCAGGCCTGGCTTAAATTAGACACACTCACCCACACACAGGCACAAACAGAGGCATGTGTGTACACTTATAGCCGTGGATATTTGCATACACTTTACAGGCCCACGCAGCCACCTGCTTGCACCATCTTCAAGGCCAGACACTTTACAGGTGAAGATGTCGGTGCGTTCCAGGGAACAGTAAACATGGACAGGCTGTGCAATTAGTCGCGCTAAAAACGGCCTTAAGGTCAACTAGGCTACTATTTCCCTTGGTTCTGTAAAGGGGGAGTTTTTTTTCCAGTCTTTAAGCTATTTTAGAATAACTATGGTGAAAAACTTCACAATCGTATTGAGAGGTCATGAGTTTAAATGTCATTACATTAGTACTTATTTACTTCCATAATCAGTTAATGGATTATATTTACATCCTGCAGTGACAGTTCGCTTTAATGTCTAAATTACAAAAACATCAATAAACCAATAAACAAAACCAATATTAATTTTTCATCAAATCCTAAAAAGTATTCTCTCTTCTACTTACAAAGTCAAATGTGGTGCTCATGGAAAGTTTGGAATCTGCACTTTTGGGAGATTTTTTTCCCATATGCTCCAATAAGCTGTGAGTGAGAAATAACTCATTGTACTGAGTCTGAGTTAATGTATTGGTGTTTGTTTGATTTATATTTGGCCACTCAATGATTTATCAAAGAAACCACTGTTGACCACAGAAAGAAAGTGAAGACCAGAGAAATGAAATAAATAGGCAATTTGCATTATACTATATAAAACAGGAAGATAAAGCTGAGGTAATCCAACAGGTTTTCAGTATTATTTATTGTTATAATATATTTATATAGTAAAGAATATGCATTCAAAAAAATAGAAATATAAAACACTTTCTGTATTGATTTTTATTTTTGAGTAAGTATGGGATAATGCAAAGCTGAGTACAGTTTCCTCCTCCAAGTCCATTTATTTCATTAAACAGGTTGTATCAAAGGCTCTTATACCCTGTTGCCACACATTTAAACATTTTTACAAAGAAAACATGAGGAGTAATCAAGAAAGAAGTATTTATCACAACATTGTCCATTGTTATTGACTGTTGTTGTACAAACCGGATTCCAAAAAAGTTGGGACGCTATACAAATTGTGAATAAAAACTGAATGCAATTATGTGGAGATGGCAAATGTCAAT
>BRDA01082335.1:3291-19061 GCA_036984385.1 Crenuchus spilurus | reverse complement strand
GCACCTAAGATGAACATTTCAGACCCCTCCATGATTTCTAAGTGGGAGAACTTGCAAATTCGCAGGGTGTTCAAATACGTATTTTCCTCACTGTACAATAAATGACATTTTTCCTTTTTGAATTCAATTATGAGCACAAATTATTCTTTGTAGATGTGCCTGGTGAACCTCCCTGTCCTGGGTTTAGTTAGGATAATGTGTAATACCCTGTCCTGTGCCCGGTGACGGGTGTTTTGAAAAATTTGTATTTCTACAAGTGTGCTTTCGTTTAGGTTTGGGAATTGATGCACATTTTGCCTTTGTTTTATTATGAGGTTTGGCAGACAAATGGTGGTGGCAGAGTTTTCACTTCTCCACTGAAAACAGTGGAATATTTGATTTGCTTGGCTTGTCTGTTTACTACCAACAAGTAAATACACCATGACATGAATATTATAAAGGAGCAGGTTAGCTGGTTAGCTTGTTTAAAAGTGTGTTGGTTTCAAGCCTTTTATTTTCAAGAGTAGACATTATTACATTCAAATAACTTATATGTTATGAAAATATGAGCTATAAAATGTCCCAAAGTCTAATATCATACCAGGTCAGATATCACGGAGTCCTTGTCAGGTGTCTGAAGTTTAGCTTTGCCTTGGGACTTGATGTAACATTTGTCTTCTCCAGAAAACAAAGTTGCTGTGATTCCCTTCAGTGAGAAACAGAAATGGTGAAAAATCATTTCTTTTGCATTAAGAAAAAATAATAATTTCTTTTTTTTTTTTTTGCCAATTTTTATCCCCTTTCCAATGTAGTAGTAGCCAGTTAGCCCATCCCATCTACTAGGGGACTCTCCCCATCACTTTGCACTGTCCCTCACTCTAGGAGGGTGAAGACAAGCACAAGCCTCCTCTGCTGCGTGTGATGCAGCCACCGCCTCTTTTTGAACTACCGCTGATACACCGTCACTGGGGAGCCAACGCGCTTGGAGGAAAACGCAGGATTCCCAGCTCCGAATGGACCAATCAGTAGACGCCTGAGCCAGTGGACATTACAGTGTGTGAGTGATAGAGACAGAGAGAGCGCCATCTACCCGCCCAGAGAGAGCACTGACCATTTTTGCTCTCTTGGGCCCCGGCTGTTGATGGCAAACAGCATGACCGGGATTTGAACTCTCAATCCTCTGATCATAGTGTCAGCGTCTTAGCCTGCTGAGTCACTCGGGCCCACATGCATGATCTTTTCTTCTTTAACAACAGTTTGTATATTTGGTGATACTCACCACTTGAAAATCATGGACTTCCACTACTTGTCCATCTTCACTGCCAGTCCTGATTTTTTCCAGGTTGTTTTCAGTGTCAATTTCCATTGAAGCATCTGCTGGTTTTCCATTAATGCTTATGCTGTAGTGAACACTGATCACCTGTTATAATCACCACAGAGAGAAGATTACAGAAGTGATGTTCTCAATGCTAAGAACCCCTTTTATTTAACATAGCTGGTAGTCAACCAGATCTTCTTCTGACTGCCAGGCTTTTCATACTGATTACCGTTTTATCTCCTGGATCTTTTATGTATGATTCATGTGCCTCAACTTACAGAAAAATTCCTGTATTTGTTTATAAACCTGTACTTTCTAGTGAGGCCTAGATAAATATTCCTTTATTGAGGCTCACTGTTTTTTTCCTGATGCTCTAAAGAAGGCTTATTCATGTTATCGCCACCCTCTGTTAGCTTGATAATGCATCCACATTCTGGAAAGTTGCTTTAAGATAATGACTGTTGTGCAAGTGCAAGTGCAAGTGCAGATTCATTGACCAATGTGCTTGCACACAAATGGAATTTGACCTTCAAATTTAATTCATCTATGCAGGGAAACACATAAACTCACACTAGGATGCACTGTGCACACTTGGCCAAAGTGGTGGACAGCCTTATCCACAGCGCCCAGGCAGCAGTTTGGGGTTAGGTGCTTTGCTCACGGGCACTTCAGTCTTTTCCAGGCAGTTCAAGGGATTCAACAGGTGAACGTCTGGTCACTGGCTGGTTCCATAAGCTCAAGCCCATGACTGCCCCCATTTAAAAGTTTGGAGGCTTCACAATTTTGGATGTCATTGTATATGCAAGGAATTTCCTTGCCTAGGAATGCTTAGTTGCTGAAAGTTTTTGGATTTTCTTCAACATACAGGGGAATTTCAATCCCAGTACACAGCTCATGATTGTGGAGAGATGTTAAATTGGCACACTTTAAGGAAAAGAATTTGAGCCTAGATGCCACCATGAGAAGCCAAAACCACCACGCTCCCTGAGAACAGTTAATACAAACACAGCCTGAATTTGGACGCAGGATCTTCCTGGAGTCTTTCTCAGCACCTGGCTGTGACATAGCAGCATCCTCTTACCAACAATCTCGGATTTGTGCTCAAAGGTTGAGAGAGAGCCATCCTTCATGAGGAGAAATTTAAGAGCTTCTTTGCAGACCAAGAAAATATGTAAATGTTGATCATTATTAAATTACTGTTGTGATTTTAATCTTGCACTCAGTCTTGGCTCAGGAGTTATATTTGCATGGTAAGAAGTTGATGTTTGACAGCGATTATTAAAGTAAATCTTGTTGCTGTCACTTGTATTCTGCTGGCATTTGATTTGCATCTTCGATGAGAAATGTTCCAGTTGCTGAACATGCTTCTGGATTGAAGGATGATTCATTTACATTTCACACGATGGCACAAAATGTTGTTTTGTAAGAGAGATTCAAACCAACTTGTGTCAAACATTTTTAAATCTATTTGCCTTTGTCTTTTTTTATTTGCCTAAATCTGAGAATGCCATCATCTATCAATTTAATCTTTACTAAATGCTGAATTTTCTGACCTATATTGCATGTTTTCCATTTATTCTGTTCCTTTCTGATCTGGGTCAAAAATGCCCAGAAATAGTTTTATACACACATCTAAAAATTTTGCCTCTTCCCGAAACAAACCGCTTTGCCTTTTTTGGTGAGCTCATGAATAATGAGCTCTGCACTGATAGGCTGTTCACAAGCGAAGGTCTCAAAGGTATTCACATTCATTACTCAGGTAGAAGTACAGATACTAGTTTTTAAAAAGACTTTTAGAGAAGTTGAAGTATCAACTAAGGAAAACAAGAGCCAAAACAGGGGCATATAGTGCACTACCCCACCCCCCCACCCCCAAAATAATTTTTTTTCTAAAAGCCGTAATGACTATAATGTTATATGGTAATGTTGACATTTTTTGGGATGTACTGACTTCCTGTTTCAGCTGCATATCTGACCCTTAAAAATAAAACATTTTAGTCATTTTAAATATATTAGAGACCATATATGTGTAGTACTGAGCTTACTGGAGAGTGACGAGACACGTGACGTGCAGGTGTGATGGATCGCTTACCAATAGGGTATCAGAATGGTATGTTTATACTTATCATCCAACCACAGTCACATTCACTCTTTCTGGATGCCGTAGTTTATCTGGAGAGGATGTTTTTTAAATAATGATAAACCAAAATGAAATAGAAATAACGAGGCTGTTTTTAAAATGTAAGGAGTAGAAAGTACCGATAATTACATGAAAATGTAAGTAAGTAGAAGTAAAAAGTCATTTAAAATAATTACTCCAGTAAAGTATAGATAACCAAAATTTCTACTTAAGTATAGTAAAGTATTTGTACTTTATTACTTGACCCCTCTGTTCACAACTAGGCTGTAATGATGCTGAAAAGGTGTGGGCGCCAGACAAAGGGTGGTAAATTAGACTAGTAAACTGAGAGTTGAGACGAGAGATGAGAAAAAGGAAATTGATGATGATTTGCACTGTAATCAAGAGACGTGTACGAGAGTTGCTGTCTGTCAGTGGCACCAACTGCCCTCATGTTCCAGCTGAAACATTCAAGACAAATACATGATATATCAAACAAAGAGTAGTTTTAATCCTGCTTTCCTGGTTTCCTCAACTGGTGCATTCTTTACAATAGCACAGTTAATGGAAAGTTTCAAGATATGGCAAAAAATAGAACAAAGCAATATGATAATAATAGAAATCTGAGCATAATTTGCAGGCAGTGCAGCACAGCTACGCTTGTAAATATGCATTTTTCTCATTGTTTATATTATTTTGAGGATATTTTAAGGTTATTTGACTAGATTTATATGTTATAATTCTCATTGTATTGGCAGATAATTGACCATGTTTCAAGCAGTGCAGCAGTACAGCAGTCTATTATATATAACCAAATGAAGGTTAAAGCATGGAATCATGGAAAACAACAGTACCTACTTGCTTTCCGTCGTCTTTCCACAGGTGAAAAGCTCCAATGACTCCAACCAGCATGAGTCCAACACCAGTGACAAGTGCTGCCACTCTGGTGCTCCACAGACAGGTGTCCTCAAGTGGCTTCAAACCTGGACCCCTGCAAGCCTTAAAGACATGGAACATTCAATGAAGATGCTGACATAGCTGCAGTAAACGCTGACCTAGTTGGAGGCTATTCTGCTCATAGGCTTGCTAAAACATAACATTTATCAAATATAACTGGAAGTTTTCTGTTACGGAAGTAAAAACCCTTCAATGTTTCCCAAACATAAGCTAACAGAAGTGTATGATGGCAACCTACTGGTGACAGAGCTCGCTCTGGATCTTCAGAAGGTGTGGGTCTTTTCTCTGAGCTCTCCCTCATCATGGAGTTCAACCGCTCCGCAGGATGGAGTGAACTAAAACTCACCAGCTGCATCTTAGACGTGCTCTTCCACTAGCGTGTAGGTGACAGATCAGAGGAGAGAAGCCCACCTAGTTCCCGGAGATGCAGGAGTCTGACACTTGCTCGAAATGTGATGCGAATGCCAGAAGGACTCAGAGTTTCCTCAGAAACTCATTGGCATTCTCAACTTTGACACTCTATTGTACATTTTCTGAGACTCGTTTAAAAGCCTCACTTACATAAATAACTTTCCATCACTGAATAGGTAGATACAGACCTGTAAAGCAACTGCTTAATGGATTTTTGGATTATGTTGCCACCAAGACATCCAAGTCCCAGACACTGACCTTGAAGAAATGGCACGGTGGTTTAGTAGTTAGCACGTTCACCTCTCAACGCTGAGGTCTTGGGTTTGAGTCCCCATCTGAGCGGAGTTTCCATGTTCTTCCCGTGTCTGCGTGGGTTTCCTCCGGGGTCTCCGGTTTCCTCCCACAGTCCAAAAACATGGAGATCAGGTGGATTGGCTACTCTAAAATAACCCTGGTGTGTGTATGTATGTATGTATGTGTGTTTGCCCAGATATGGTTGGCACTCTGTTCTGATGGGTGATCCCCTAGTGCTCGATGCAGTCCTCCAGGTGAACGGTCGCTTCCGGTTGAGAGTACGCTGTGCGCGATTGGCTGTTGCTTCTCGCCAGTGTGTGTGGTTGAGTGTGTGTAAATGCGTTGATTGTAAAGCATCCTTGGGTTTGAGAAAGGCGCTATATAAGTGTAACATTCATCATCATCATCATCATCATCATCATCAAGAAACCATTGACGTTCAGTATTTATGCAGATCACGTTTCTTTAAAATGTTTATTTCTGAAGCACAGTGACCAAATGTATTACAAATACAATCACATTGAATGCGTTGCCACTCGTGTGACATATCAAGGTTTGATTGGAAACAAGTTGGATTTTTTTTTTTTTTTTTGGGAATATAGCCTAGCTAAAACATGCCATGAAAAAAACATGAAAAGTTCATATACTGTTGGTAACAAAATATACTCTCTATGTACAAAATGCCAATGCCAAAGATATAAACACTGATCACAGACCACAACATGTAACACAGTCATGCATCCGCAGTCCTTCCGGGACTGTTAGCTGGGATGGGCTTAGTGGAGTGCACAAAGGCTTTGATCTCCTCGCTGTCCTTTCTCCTCTGGGACTGTGGAGAGCAAATGTGGATGTAGTCGCATTGGCCTTGCCGGCTCTCTGCAACACTTTGTAAGACCGCAGTCCTGGACATTTGGCTCTCATAGTAGACAGTTCCTTGCCTGCTGTTGAGTGAAGATGGCGTGGCCCTCGAGAAGGTGGACAGGTGTCGGGCACCATTGGGCCTGGCCGCCGATGGACTCCAGCATCTGTCTGAGTGACCCAAGATCCTGCACTCGCTGGTACAAGCCCAAAGCCCTGCGGGAGAGTCATTTGGTCAAGGGTGGAAATTGCATTGGACTAGCCATGCAGACAAAGGCTATTTTGCTGTATCATCGGCTAATGAACTAGAGTTGATATAGCTAAAAATCTCCATTCTCTTTGAAAAGCTATCTCAGAATAAGAACCGAGACTAGACTACTGTGATCAGTAGAAACATGAGGTCTCATATTATAATTGCTTACAAGAAAAACATTGTACAATCCACTTAACATGTCCCTCGGGTCACTGATGCAGGTCCAGGACTATGAAGCCATGATGACGAAAAGGAATCTGCCTCATTTCACTAGAATACAATTTCACTCCACTTAGAAGCAGACTCATGGTGACTCATACACACATTCTCTCGGTGTGTGTTAGACAGAAATGATCTCAAATCTCCCCATTTCCTCTCTTCCTCTATTCTCTTTGTGTCTCTGTTTCATTCATACTTGCCAAGCCATGTTTTAGCATATTGGGCTAATGGTGACTCACTGCTTCCCTCTGACCCTTCCACTAACAGATCTTCTGCATCCACACAATGGGCCAAAAAGCCCACACGGAGGGCAGACGAAGCCCTTGGTAGCCTTGTGTCAAGACCTCAGTGTACAACAAACTGTGTAAGCTATTTCCCAACAGCCCAGAGCATAAAAAAAACAAATAAACCAGATTATAAAAGTGGCACATCTGAAATAAGCACTGGGAATAACAAATTAAGCAGGATATTTGATTTGGGAAGATTAGATTTAGCGTGATCTCTATCCACCTGCTCATTTTCTTTTGAAAAATCAATAAGTGCAGTTTGAATAAACAACTCTTAGACAGTAGCAGCCATTTCACATCTGCCACATGTGAATCAGACCTGCTAATCCTAACGTCTAGGGCCAAAAACAGGAAAAGACTGCAGACTCGGAATGCCAGGATCACCACGGTTACAGTTCCTTTGTTTTAAGACTGTGCACATTTTGTATGAATATGATTATGTGGGTATAAACCTGGCCAGCCAGCACAACTGACCTTTGTAAGATGCGTATTCCTTTTTAGCACCTTCTCCACTTATGTCTGAGTCACTGTCATTGATGTCGCTGTCCCCCTTCCCGCTGTCCTTGCCGCTAATGTGTGGGTCACGGGCCGCGACAGTCACCATGGAGTTTCCCTTCCACACAGTTATGGAGCGCGCACTGTCCCTGCCATAGCCAGGCAGTGTGGAATAACCCTGTGGGCAGACAAAGCATAGAGCATCTCTCTTTAAAGCAGGTGGATTCCTGCTATTGTATATATATATATATATATGACCCACATGGATAAACAGAACTGGGAGATATTTATATTTTTCCATAACTATCAATATCAGTAATGATCCAACACACTAAGAAAATGAAGTAAAGATTTGTACTTAAGAGAGTGTAAAGGCTTGTTGCTGGGGCTGTACCTTATTGAGGTACAATAGAGTACCTTTCCATTGTTGTACCCATAGTTTTTGTACCAGTTAAGGTACTATTCTGTACCCAAAGAGGCTAAAATGTACCTTTGAGGGCACATTTATGAATAATAATAAGACAATATTTGCATCGTACCTCTGTTTTTTAGTATAAACGGTTATATTGTCTGCTGTAAGCATTTGCTATTGTTTTATTTACATCTGAAGAGAATTTTGAAGCTTGGAGAGAAGAAATAGATCTGATTTAATTAAAAAATGTTAAGCAAACTATGATTTTGGATCTTATTTTGGGACTGTTTTCTCCTTCTTATTCAATTTTTAACTCCTCGCTGAAAATAAGCAATCAGCTCTCCATCTAACACATATAAGGTCTATACACAGTCAATAATCTACCCAGGCACACAGAAACCCTGTTACTTACATCCATTTGACCAGCACCGTTCCTGTACTTTGATTTGAAGAGAATTGCAGCCTCAACACCATCAGAGCTCGCTTCCACACTGTTGTGTATGATTTCTGCTGATCCTTGGGTGGCCATGCTCGTCAAAGTGTGGGCATCAAACACATTGGTGGTCTGATTTGAGATCAACGAGACAGCATTGTTCTCCTTCTCAACGTAGGGTTGATCTGCTACATCCTGAGCTGCTGATGCCCTTTTCTGGCTCTTTCGATGGCCACAGAAGAAGTATGCCAAAACACTGGCGACCAGCACTACAGAGGAGGTGGTTAGGGTCAAGATGATAATGAGGGAGGCAGATGCTGGCCATCCCTCAGGCTCATCCCTATCTCCACCACCATAGTAGTTGTCATTGGATGGTGCATTCTCAGTAAGAGCAAAGCGAATGGTTGCTGTTGAAGTAAGAGATGGGATCCCATTGTCATTGACAGTGACAGTCACTTTCAGCTCCTCATCCACGTCATAACTGACTTTCCGGCTGACGTATATCTCTCCTGTGTCCTGGTCGATGGAAAACCCTGTATCGGCACCCTCAGCCAGCTGATACGTGAGCTGGGCATTGGAACCAGAGTCAGCATCTCTTGCTTTGATGCGAGTGACCACATACCCTGGGCCAGCATCCCTGGGTAGTGGCACATCCGCTGATCCGTTGTGTAGAACAGGTTGCGTGATAGCTGGAGCATTGTCATTCTGGTCCACCACATTGACCACCAGCATAGTGCTGCTCTTGAGCTGTGGCCACCCACGGTCACTAGCCTGGACACGCAGCTCCAGCCTAGGTGTGACCTCATGGTTGAAGCTCTGCAGAGCATACACATGGCCCGCCTGGTTCATGATGGCAAAGCGGGATGGGGTGTTGTTTTCGCCATCCAGGAGTTCATAGGTCACTTCCCCGTTAAGACCAGCATCTGGGTCGCTAGCCAGCACCGTGGTGATGTAGGTGCCAGGCAACTGGTTCTCTTCTATGAAGCCCTCATATGTCTTGGCACTGAAGACTGGGGCATTGTCATTCACATCCATCACTGAGACAAAATACTGGACCACAGTACGCAGGGGTGGCATGCCGTAGTCCTCAGCCACTATGCTCAAGTTGTACTGGGCAATCTTCTCCCTATCCAGCACTCCAGCAGTCACTATGGCGTAACTTCCCTCGTAAGCACGCCGCAACCGGAAGTGGCCATGCGCCCCCTGCAGGCTGCAGGCCACACGTCCATTAGCACCACTATCCCGGTCAACAGCAGTCACCACGGCCACCAGAGCATCAGGTCCTGCGCCCTCGCTGACCCGTGCCATGCCGTCTGGTGCTGGTGTCACTGGCGCCACACTGACCTCAGGTCGGTTGTCGTTGACATCCCGCAGACGGACAATGACCTTGCTGGCTGAGTGTGCCGGGTTAGCACTGAGGTCGGATGCCTGGACATCGATCTCATATGCCGCCTGGTCCTCATAGTCCACAGCGCTGCCCAGTGTCAACCGGCCTGAGCGGCGGTCCAGCCGGAAGAGCTGTCGCACCTCCGTGCTTGCTTGCTTACCGAAGTCGAACACCACCTGTCCATTGGGGCCCTCATCTGGATCAACAGCGTGCAGCTGTAACAGCAGATGTCCTGGTGCTGCGTCCTCAGGCAGCTCCACTGTGTACACCGACTGCTCAAAGGTTGGACTGTTGTCGTTGGAGTCCAGGACCCTGACTGTAAGGTTGGTGATGCCATTCCGAGGTGGCCGGCCACCATCCACTGCCTCTAGCTGCAGCGTGTGCGTGGCTTGAGTTTCTCTGTCAAGCAGCCTGACCAGCACCAGCTCCGCGTACCTCACTCCATCCACGCGGGTCACCGTTTCCACCGCGAAGTGCTCGCTGGCAGACAAGCGGTAACTCTGCACGGAGTTGGTGCCCGCGTCCGGGTCGTGGGCGGGGTCCACGGGCAGTCGCGTGCCCAGCGGCGCACTCTCCGACACTTCCAGCACGAGTGCGGAGCTAGGGAACGCGGGCGCGTGGTCGTTCACGTCCAGCACCTCCACCTCCACGCGCAGCAGCTCGAAGTGCTCGGAAGCGGAGCCCGGCACGAGCGCCACGTCCAGGGCGATCACGCAGCGCGCGCTCCGGCGGCACAGCGCCTCGCGGTCCACACGCTCGGTCATCGTGAGCGCGCCGTCGCTCTCGGACACGCGCAGGAACGGCATCGCGGCGCTCACGAGTCTGAAGGAGACGGCGGCGTTGGCGCTGGCGCGCGCGCCTGTGGCGTTGGAGAGCGAGCCGATGCGCGCGGGCGGCCGCAGCTCCTCGCGCATCTCGAAGCGGACCGCGCGCTGCTCGGAGACGGCGCGCCGCGCGCACGCGCCCAGCAGCATCAGCAGCAGCAGCGCGGCCAGCGGGAGCTCCATCCGAACCGCGAGAGACCGGACTGAGCACGAGAGAGAGAGTCCGTGTTATCCGCGCGCAGGCAGGAGGATTACACGCGCGCACACACACACACACACACACACGTACGCGCGCACACCCACTCTCACACACTCACATACACACACACACACACACTGTTACTCTCTCTCTCTTTCTTTCACTCTCACTCTCACTCTCACTCTCACTCTCTCTCACACACACACCGACTCCCTCCTTTCCTCAGCGGGGAATTATGCTAATAGGAATTCAAATGAGAGGGGCGTGACCAAGCCCCCCTCCGCCCCGCCTCACCTTCAAACCGAATAGAGGAGAAACAGAGAGGAGTGCAGGCTAGTGACCAATGACATAAATAGTTTAAACACACACACACACACACACACACACACATCTAGAATAATGTCTTAATTAATAATAATCCATAAACAATGCCCTTGTTTATAATAGGAGTTACTGCACCTGTGCTAGGCTCAGCATCACTTACATGTTCCTAGAGTGTCCTTTGTGAGTCAGACTGGCCATGATCAGACCCTACATCAGCCAGGAGAGGGACTGTATGACTCCTAGTCGCACCAATCATAACTGGACACACATTGGCTTTTCAAATGATATCTCACTGTATAGTGTCCAAAACCTTATTCCAATTCAGAAAACTGAAGGTCCAGATGTACATTCTAACAATAGAGGGAGATGCTCTGGAGCAGCAATGACATCAGTAGTTTAAACTCTCTCTCTCTCTCTCTCTCTCTCTCTCTCTCTCTCTCTCTCTCTCTCTCTCTCTCTCTCTCACTCTCACTCTCTCTCTCTCTCTCTCTCTCTCACTCACACACACATACATACATAAATGCACACACATGCTCCCCCTCCATTCAGGCTCATAGAATAATGTGTAGTGCATAGAACAATAGAACAGCTGTGAGGGGTTTAGTCCTAGTAACAGTCTTAACACATGTCAATAATGAATAACAATAAGTAATACTATTCTTTGTAATGATGACCTGATTCACCTGTTGTATCCCCAAATTAGGCTCATCATCACATATATAGTATGTTCCCATAGTGTCAGTTTCCTGCTCCTGGTCCAGCTTTGGGATTCAGACTGGCCATGATCAGACCCTACGTCAACCAATAGAGGGACTGTATATCTCCTGATAATGCCTCTCTGAATCATAACTGGACACACGCTGGCTTTTCAAATGATAGTGTCTCACTGTATAGTATCCAGACCCCTCTTCTAATTCAGCTCATTTTATGTCCACTCATTATTGACACAGGTATTCAGTTACACAAACAGCTTGTATACTAATAATAGAATGAGAACCTGTCCATTGCCTAGTGGCAAGCATCAGCTAGAGGGTGTTAAAGCCTCTCAGCATTGGGCTGTAGAGCAGTGGAACTGTATTCTCTAAAATGATGAGCTCCAACCAATTCCTTTGGGATGAGCTGGTGTTCAAATATCCAGTGTCAAGTCTTCTCAGAGGAGTAGACGGTATTGCTGCAGAAAAGGGGGGTAAACTCTCAGTTTATGGTCTTAATGAAGAAGAAACACTGAAAGAATGCACATGTAGATACAAACCTCATCACCATAATAGATGGGACACTTTTTAACAATGCAATAAAACCTTATGTGATTTGTTAACTCGCTTGAACTTTTGTTTATCAGACAAAATGATGAAATAAAGATTTTTGAGTGTTTTCAATGACATTGAAACACGTTTAGAAAGGATGCCTGCAACGCACTCAAAATAAAGTTGGGAATAAAGGCAAAATAAGACTTTAAAGTACATTTAACACTGTTTTTGGTTCCACAATTACTAGTTAAATTGGTAACAGGTAAGGTCCTCAGGATTGAGTACCAAAAAAACAGCATCTACCAAAGGCTTAGTCTTTACAAGCAAGGATGGGTCGAGGTTCACCACTTTGTGCCAAACCTGTTGAGGTCAGTCAGTTCAAAGACAAAGTTTCTCAGCACAAGATGACAAAATGTTTAGGATTTTCACCATGTTCAGTTTATAATATCATGGAAAGATTCATGTAGTCAGGGGAAACCACTGTGCATGATCATTGAGCTCTAGCGCATTATTGTTTAACATACAGTCCTTTTATTCATTACTTCCCATCCTTGCTTGTAAAAACTAAGCCTTTGGTAGATGCTTATTTCGCGTGCTATGCTCACCTGCTACCAATTAATCTGCTAATTGCAGAACATTCCAGAAGAGTGGTATTAACACTAGTCACATTTCCATTGCAGTTTTGCGCAAAACTTTATCGATATTCTGTTTTGTCAAGTTTCACAGTTGTGGTGTTTCCATTAAATGTGAAATACTTTTATAAAATCACGTGTGAATATGTTTGTTCTCGCGATAAGTCATTACAAACATGGCGGCAGTGGATGTAAACACATACTTCAGCTTTATACATACTGCTACCACGGCACTAGTGCTCATCATCAGCCATCAGAGGAGACGGCGACTTATCGAGGCTTTGGAGTGACAAGCCCCTTATACTTGGGAGCGGCTACGTATGCGGCGTTTTTGGGAAACTGTAGTCGATGGTTTTACAGAAGAGCTGTGGATTCAACATTTTAGAATGACACACTCAACTTTTAATGAACTTTGTGATGCTGTGAGATCTCTAGTGGAGCAGCTGCACATTGTCCAAGGATTCTCCTCGTTATTCCAAATATGCCGTGTCATCTTCATCCTCGCACTTTCTGTTGTTGTCTTCTTCGTCGTCGTCTTTTCCGCCAATAGAAACGTCCGGTTGTTGATCACGTGACTCTCTTAATGCAAAAAAGTCAGTCCAATTTCGACACAACTGAAAAACCACCTCATCTTAGCGCCCTGAAAGATGTGTTTTTTTTTTTAATTGTCGTGTTTCCATTAAGCACATTTTTATTCGCAATTCTAATTTGCGATATTTCATGGTCAATGGAAATGCAACTACAGTCTTATTTTGCCTCTGTACCAACTTTTTGAGTGTGTAGATGGCATCAATTTCTAAATTTTCTTAATGTATTGTCAATTAAAACACTGAACATCTTTTCTTGTCCTTTTTGTTTGTCAAATAAAGGTTTGAATGAATGAACAAATTGCAGATGTCAATTTTTGTTGCATTTTTAGAAAGTGTCCTGAACTTTTCCGGAAATGGGGTTTGTAGATGATGGATGGAAGGAATTTTTCATCTTTACATTTTTGAACATATGGTCAGCTTAAAAAATGTCTTTTGGACCACACACCTCATCTGGCTGGCACATTCGTTTCTAACGTGGCCAATTACATTCCTCCATTTCTTTGAAAGTTTCCAGCAAGTCTTTTTGTGGCTTCAAATGAATTTGAGCTGCAGAAAAAGAGACTTTGGAGGGGAAGAAAAAAAAAATGGAAACGTTTGAGGGAAGATAGGGATTTGAAATTTACAGTTGGCTCACAGACATAATTCCATTTTTAATGGGTTTCTAAATGCATTCAGTTTCAGGGGATATCTTTGCATTTTCAAGTTTGCTAATCACTTCAGTCCATAATGTGCCTCAAGAAATGCCATGATAGACTAAACACACAGACTCTCTCTCTCTTTCTCTCTCTCACACACACACACACACACACACACGCTCTGCCAGCAGTGGGCCCCAGAAAAGATTAGAAATCAGAAGCGAATTATACAGTAGCGCTGCCCCAGTTGGCTGATTAGCTCTCTCGTGGGAGATCGCTTTAAGATTCCTTTAGAGTTCTCGGACGGACTCACTCCCACAGAGTCACCTTTTATGAACCGCATTAAGATTCGTGGCGTCCAGGCGGGATCCTGGATGAATGGTGCGCCAATCTCAAGAGCCCACGCTTACAATTAAACTGAGGGAAGAAGAAGAGAAGAACAGTCTTTTTCTGCATGACCACGTTCCCTTATATACTATTTATACTGCCTATATCAGAGGCACAGCGTTTAGTGTCATTACTCACACTTGACCTGCAATCCTTGGCAAAGTACTTACAGGATTTTTAGACATGTATAAGACAAGACTGAGAAGGGAGGATGAGGTACAATTTGTTGGTGCTAAGGAACATTTTAAAGGTTTAATAAAAATCACATTTACATAGTTTCTCGCTCACCCCACATGTGCTTGGTGTCGGAAGACTGTATATTTACTTTTGCAGTTCAACTACAAGGTTAATAAATAGACAATAAAAGCACAAAGACAAGTCAAGCAGATGGTTATTTGGTCTATGCAACATACCTTTGCTCATTTTTATAGACAACAGTGTGTCATTCAGTGTCAAAACATGAATATATCAGTTGGAGCTACATTAGCCTTGTATATGCAGTTTTAAACCAAAAAGCAAACCTCCAACAATAAACATGGCTGATCAACCATATTTGGAATAAGAGGAAAACAATATAAGTTATTTCCCAAATTATTCCTCACATATATGTATAGTCAAGTAAAATTTATTTGTGAAGTGCTTTTTACAACTAATGTCACAAAGCAGCTTTACAGGGTTAGTAATAACAAAACACCAAATCCCCAGTGAGCAAGCCAACGGTGACAGTGGCAAGGGAAAACTCACTCAGGGCTGGAGGAAGAAACCTTGGGAGGAACCAGACTCACATGGGGGGCTTTGTGTTGTTTGTCAGAGTTAAGAGTATTATCCCAAGAATGTAACTATTATGTAACTACCTTGTATCTATACTCATTGTCCATTTTATCAGCTCCACTGACCAGACCACTGTATAGACTGTAGTGCATCGGTTTCTATGTATACTTTGTTAGCCTCCTTTCATCCTGTTCTTCAATGATCAGGACCACCACAAGGCACATATTATTTGGGTGATTAATCATTCTCAGCATTGCAGTGACACTAATGTGGTGGTGGTGTGTTAGTGTGTGTTGTGTATATATAAATATACAGGGGTTAGACAATGAAAGTGAAACACCTGTCATGTTAGTGAGGGAGGTTTTATGGCTAAATTGGACCAGTCTGGTGGCCAATCTTCATTAATGTCACATTGCACCAGTAAGAGCAGAGTGTGAAGGTTCAATTAGCAGGTAAGACCACAGTTTTGCTCAAAATATTGCAATGCAAACAACATTATGCGTGACCAGAGTTAAAAAAGGAGAAATTGTTGCTGCACATCTTGCTGGCGCATCTGTGACCAAGACAGCAAGTCTTTGTGTCTAAATATTATTGAGCCACTTTGGGGTGTTTTGGAGGGTGGTGGTGTAATCACAGTGACGTTACGACTCTTACTAATTAGTGGGTTTATTATACACGGAACACCACCAGGACTAGTAACTTCTTGTCCTACTTTCCTCCGATTGTTTCATATGTATCT
>BRDA01082326.1:0-10866 GCA_036984385.1 Crenuchus spilurus | reverse complement strand
CAAACACAAGAACTGGATTACCAGTGAAACCTTTGAGTGGATTAAGAAGAAGCGTGAAACAAAAACAAAGTCTTCCAGTGATTACAGGCAACTGCAAAGTGAGGTACAGGCTCAGAAGAGATAAGCAAGCTGAGTTGGGCTTATTGTGCAGTGAGCTGGAAGAAAATGCAAAGAAAGGGAACAGCAGACCTGTATTCCAGGTAGTAAAGAAGCTCACCAAACCTTTCCAGCCTCGCACAGTAGCCATCAAGGACAAAGATGGGATGAAACGTGTGGAACCAAAGAAGGTGTGTCAACGATGGAAAAACTACTGTGAGGAACTATACAGTGGTGCAGAAGATAACATTCAGATTGATGTTCAAGAAAAGGAACCACCACCACTGAAGGAAGAAATCAAGCGTGCTCTGTTAGAACTGGCTACACGAAAGGCATCCAGTCCAGATGACATAGCAGTTGAACTGCTCAGGTTTGGTGGACAGACAACGTTGAATAAGCTCCATGAGGTCTGTATGGAAGTTTGGGAAACTGGAATTTGGCCAGAAGAATGGACACAATCACTTTTCATCCCACTGCCCAAGAAAGGAGTCTTGTTCCAGTGCAAGAACTAGAGGACCATTGCACTATTCTCACATGCTAGCAAGATCTTTTTGAGAGTGATATTAAAACGAATGCAGTCTAAGCTGGAAGGGGAGATTGCCCAAGAACAAGCTGGATTTAGACCAAGAAGAGGCACTCGGGATCAGATCACAAACCTCCGGATCATCTTGGAGAAAGCAAGAGAAAGGAATCAGGAACTGTATTTCTGTTTTATTGATTTAAGAAAGGCATTCGACATCGTACAACATGACCAATTGTGGATAACCATGCTGGAGATGGGTTTCCCCTCACACCTGATCGAGCTACTGAGAAATTTGTACAGTCGGCAGCGTGCAGCCGTCAAGACCGCCGATCACACATCAGCATGGTTCAACGTAAGTCTGTCAAGGATGTAACCTCTCACCATGTTTATTCATATACATCTTAGGAGAACAAGTGATGAGAAAAGCACTAGAGAGATTTATGGGAGGATTCCAAATTGGTGGAAGGACTATTAATCTCATATGCAGATGACATCGTCTTATTGGCCACAACAAAAGAACAACTAGAAGAGCTAGCTGGTGAGTCGCACTGAGAAGGCTGCAAAGGAATATAACATGCAGATCAATGCAGCTAAAACAAACGTGATGACGAACACTGAAGATATACTGAAGATCACAGTCGAAGGAAGACTTCTGGAACAAGTAGACTCTTTCACATATTTGGGATGCAGAGTAACAAAAGCTGCAGACTGTGCCAGTGAAGTGAAGACAAGAATGGCCATGGGCATGTTGGTGATGGTCAAATTGACAAAGATGTGGAAAAGCAAGTCAGTTAGCACCAACACCAAACTAAGACTGATGAAAGCCTTGGTCTGGCCAGTAGCTACATATGGATGTGAAGCCTGGACAGTGAAGAAAGAGGAAGAAAGACGTATTCAGGCTTTTGAGAACAAGTGCATCAGGAAGTTGCTGAAGATCTCATGGATGAAGATGATGACCACTGAGCAAGTCTATGAGATGGCTAGAACTCAAAAGGAGTTACTGATGCACGTTAAATCGCGCAAGTTACGTTACTTTGGTCATGTGATGAGGCAGCACATGAGAGCATTGAAGGAATACAAGCAACCAGAGACAGATGGCATTGGAGAGAAGTGACTCGTCTGTGCATCCTACCAACGCGAAGCTATGACGGCGTGTGACATCACATGACAGAATATAAATGCAACCTAACAATATACAAAGCATTTCACCTGGAGTATCCACCACAGCAGCTGAAGAGTCTGGAGAAAAGATGGAATGCTTTTAGCCTCCCAGTCTTTAAAGCCTGAAGGACAGATTGTGCTCTGGCTGTGTTTAGTGTTTGAGCATTGAAGTGCTCTGTCACACTGACAGCAGCTTCACGTGTCAGTGTGTGTCATGCTTTTGATGTTACAAAATGATTATGCAAGATGTTTTCTTTTGTGCAAAGTATAAAAAGTAAGTGTCTTAACAATCCACAGCAAGGCTGAGCTTTTGAAAGATGGTGCAAAAGGTCATCGGTTTTAACTTGTCGCTGGTATTCCTGACCTCCTAAACTTCTGTGGCACTCGTTCTTTTTGACTATACGTTTCTTTATTGTTTTTATTCATTACATCTCCCTATTCTCACCTCAAAAATACTTTCTGCATATCTGCATAATGGTTTATTGTCCTCCAGGACTGTGTAGGCCATACTTTAGCTATGAGGTCAGGTCAGGATTGTGTTTGTCAGTGTCAAAATCTGACCTCATGAAAACTTGGTAAGAAAGCAAAAGAAAAATATCTGCTACTAGTTTCCAGCCCTGCAATTCACCCCATTTGCCAATGTTAAAACCCTGTGCTCCATTATGCTGCCCTTCTCACACAAACCTAATTGTCCCAATACTAATACTAGTACATACTCCATGCACGTCCTATAAAGTCCATAAGGAAGAAAGCAACTGATTATGCCTCAATGTGTACATCTCTGCCAGAGACTAAGCTTACATATTAACCTTCCCAAAGCATAACTTACACCTTGTCCCTTCAGCTATCCACTGAATTGGAAATACATAAGTAGCTCCCAGCAGAAATTTAATACAACTCACAATCAATGCCAATAACTCTCACCAGGTAATCTTCCACTCCTCTACACTCTCCAGTCAAAGCCATTGCCCATGCTTTCCTTGTGATAGCCAGTCAGAATGCAGTGTCTAGCTACCTGGATCGCATAAGGAAAAAATCTACTAACCAAACAAATAGTGTAAAAATTCAAATAGCCAATCAAGGAGTTAAATAATGCATGATATTTGCAAAGTATAATGCATGCAATAATATTTATAAAAAAAGTTGTAATCAACACCACATGTATGTAAAAGTACAAGTTTCAATTTTTTACATTTCCTAAAGCAACAAAAGTTAGAAAATCATCTTATTGCAATCTGACATCATAATGCCCCACCCAGTCCACACTGATAGTAGGTGTGTCCTCTGTTCTCCAAGATATTACAACTCCCAAGTCGTAACTTTTAGTTTCACTTTCTTCATTTGTTGATAGTTAAGAGTAAGCTAAGAGGTAGCCTAACTGCTTAAGGCTCTTTTATAATGTAAAGAGTGCTTCTCAGTGAAGAAGTAACACTGCAGTCACAATATGAACACCGGCAAATAACACTAAAATCTTATTTTCATTATATGTCTAAAACTATAGAAAAAGTGTTTTTTTTGTTTGTGTGTTTGTCTGGCTTTTTTCAAAATAGAAGCCTGTGATGTCTGAGGAGTTTCTACAGGCTGCAACACGTCCTTTTTTTAGCATCCAAATCTTTTGTCCAAAACACTGAATAAGGGAGGACGAACTGTGAATGGGCACAAAACTGCAAAAAAAAGAATATTAATTCAAAGCAATTAACGTAAAAAGCATTGCAAAAAAGTGTAAAAGGAAGTCTATAAAAATGTTATATTACCATTGTAAGAGAACCCCCACCCCTTCCACTCCCATCGATGTTTGCCTGTGGACATCATCATATGCTCAACCCTAATTGCAATACAAGGGCCTATAAATGTTATTTGATGCTGAAACACTTCACACAGACACTTATTGAGCTTCTTATTAAATTTTTTATAATCTGCAAATTCATCTGAATGGAATGAAGTTCATATTCTTTTTGACTGATTTAACATTTAAATGGATAATCCAGCTGAGTATGTAGACTCATTTAAAGTGGGTCCCTGTTACCCAGTATGAAATGACAATATACCAAAACAAAGTTAGAGGGCCGAATGGCAAGCTATGAGTTTTTGATGGCAGTTTCTCCCTGAGCGAGTACCCCCCGGGGACATATCATAAACAGGCCAGAGAAAAGAAGGAAAGTCATTTAAGCAGCCTTTCGTTTATTGCTCCCTTAGCTTGTGCGAGGAAGTCGCAACAGACCCGATCAAACGAAGGGGAAATTGACTCTCAGCGTTCTAATATTATTTCATTAAGCCTTAACGATAATTACTCACGCTCCCACCGAGTACGCAGCCAAGCAGGAGAGGGGGGGGGGGGAGAGAGAAAGAGAGAGAGAGAGAGAGAGAGAGAGAGAGAGAGAAAGAGAATAAAAGAGCTTGAAGGCTGTGAATCATTGTGAAGTATGACTGTATGTATGAGTATATGTTAATGGGAGATGGAGGAGGGCAGTGAAAATGAAAGGTAGATTATGCGTCATGTTTAATTTCAGCCCTGTGTTGACAAACAAACAAATCAACTGCGCGCCTTATTCCTTTCCCCTCAATTTATCCCAACCCCCTCTTCCCTCCGTTTAAAAATGTCAACAAAACGGCATGCGAGTAAGAGATTTTTCTCCAGGTCTTCCAAGGGTGAATATCACCACTAAACAGACTCATCTAGCAGTGCAAATCCAAAAATTAGAATATTGTAAAAAAAAAAGCTCATTTTGCTCCTCGAGAAAAGGTGCATTTCCATATTTCAAATATGGCTGCTGTTTCCACATGAATAAAATATAGGCCACACACTGTCAGAAGGCTACATTTTATTAATGCTGAAATATGTCCACCTTTAAATAACCTTCGGTGTGGTTACAGCATGTAACCTTGTAGTCTGCCGGAGTCTGTAGTAAGGGCACTGTAAGGTTCAGTGGGAGCAGCTGGAAGCACACAAGGCTCTCCTCTCGGTTCAGCCGTAAGGTCAAAACCCAGGAGTAACACCACTATAATGACTGCCGCTACAAATCCACCTTGTGGGCTTCTTCTTTAGTCCATATGGACATTTATTTGCAGATGCTGGAGCGTAGACAAACAATACTGCTGGAGGGTGGGTGCAACAAATTCAGACTTGGAGCTTAAGGAACCAATCAAATAATCCAATAAGATTGCAGTGTTGATTATTTATTTATTGACAATTTTATCCCCTTCCCAATGTAGTAGTAGCCAATTAGCCTATCCCATCCGTTAGGACTCTCCCCATGACTTTTGTAATGCCCCTGACTCTAGGAGGGCGAAGACAAGCACACACCTCCTCCGCTGTGTGTGATGCAGCCACCACCTCTTTTCAAACTACCGCTGATACACCGTCATTGGGGAACCAACACGCTCCGAGGAAAGTGCAGGATTCCCGACTCTGAATGGACCAATCAGTAGACGCCTGAGCCAGCGGACATTGCAATGTGAGAGTGATAGAGAGAGAGAGCGCCATCTACTCGACCAGAGAGAACACGGCCAATTTTTGCTCTCTTGGGCCCCGACTGTTGATGGCAAACAGCATAACCGGGATTCAAACTCTGAATCCTCTGGTCATAGTGTCAGCGTCTTGGCCTGTTGAGCCACTCGGAGCCCCAGTCTTGATAATTCAGCTAGCCAATCAGACTGCTGGAAAAAATTTGACTAGCAAATCAGAGCACAAAGAAAAATTCGGTCCAATTTCATGATTGAAAGTTGAACTGGCCAATGGAATTGTCATGGAAGCATGCAATTAGCCAATCAAACGGCTGGAGGAAACATTCACCCAGCTAGACTGCATAACAAACCAAACAAATTGCAGGTGTAATAAGGAGCCTTTCCTTTGTAGATCCAGCAGCATAATCATATTTCATTTCATTTAGATGCTGGCTAATTAAACACTAGGTTCTGATGTTTGCACAGATTGTACAGCTGGAGGGTATTCCACAAAGCATGATTTCTAAGACAGCCAGATAAGCCCAGCATTGCAGACTGTCCAATGGGAATGTCTTGCTGCTTTGCTAATTGTCCAGGTTTGACTTTAGGCTTAAGTTAATTGGCTATACTGAGAAATGTTGTGTGAAGTACCTTCTTTATGAAATGTTTAACAGATGCAAAGGGCTTCACCAGCAAAGTAGCAACAAATTGACCTGTGGGTGGACACAATTTACCCTCCATGAGCACAACTACAAACCACAATTCAAATGCTGCTAGTACTTGTCTGCATACTGCAACAAAGTCTTTCTCTAACCAGAAAAGCCTTCCCAGCTATGATAATCATACACAACATCAGTTCTGCCTTTTGGAGACTGCTGAGCTGACAAAAATAACAATGATACTGAGCAAATCAATCACAAGGTGCAAAACACAAATGCTAAAAAAGACTACAAGAACAAAAGCAATATAAGTACATACTACATCAAAACACTCAAAACTGCAGAAACAGCAGTGACGTGAAGTTAAATGCCATCTACTTTCCTTCTGATGCATGCTGTAGTCCAGGGGCATCCAAACACAGTCCTGGGGGACTAGATTCCTGCACAGTTTGGTGATCTTCCTGATCAAACACACCTGATTTAGCTCAGCAGGTGATGAGCATGTTTAATTGTAGTGTCAGAGCAGGGCAATCACCAAACTGTGCAGGAATCCGGGCCTCCAGGACTGGAGATGGACGTGTCTGCTGTCGTCTATTATCTTGGCACATCTACATGAGAAGACGATGCCAGGGTTTGGAATGAATTATATTGATTAGTTCATTACTTTCTATGAAAACAAAGAGAAATTGTTCAGCTGTAATGTTGACAGTGACGTTTGTACCCATCTTGATCCATTATCCTCAAAACAGAGTTAACAATAGGAAAAAATTATGAACCATTGTTTTCTAATACCTCCACAAGACTGGGGCAACGTCTGGTTTGCTGGATAAAGTGACTTCTACATTCTCTATAAAAAGTCATCACAGTATATAAAAAGGTTATGATAATGTTATTTATAATCTAACATGTACTAAATCACCACTAATGTGTAATTAAAATAATATTAAGTCTCACTTAACATTATGCTGAGTGCACTAGTCATACACAGTTTTTTCTTTTCATATAAATGAAGTGTATTATGCTGTGCTGAAGAGCATGTGCGTAATTGAATAGTTTGAATAGTAACACTCTTTTAATGTGTTTGTAGTGTTCATCTGGGTTGGAGAGACTATTCACTTAGAGTTACAACAATAACATATGATTAATATGTTCAACATCAAGTATGGAGATCTCTATATAATGCACAGTTGAATGCAACACTATTGCATATTTTGTATGGTTTGTATTCTGTATCTATATTTCCACACACACACACACACACACACACACACACACACACACTATTCAGCAACAGAAAGGATTTGGTTGAAAATGGCAAATATAAATAAGAACACTTGCAGTTTGATGGGGAAATTTAAGAACAAAACTACACTTATTATGATGAAGTCAGAGTACAGCCACTTAGCTTTGTGTTAGCTTGTGTTGTGTTTGTTAGTATGTTTTGTTTGTGTTAGCTTATGTTGGGTTTGTTAGCTTGTGTTGTGTTAGTTTATGATGGGTTTGTTAGCTTGTGTTGCGTTAGCTTATGTCGGATTTGTTAGCTTGTGTTGCGTTAGCTTATGTCGGATTTGTTAGCTTGTGTTGTGTTTGTTAGCATTGTGTTTGTGTTAGTTTGTGTTGTGTCTGTTAGCATTGTGTTTGTGTTAGCTTATGTTGTGTTTGTGTTAGCTTGTGTTGTGTTTGTTAGCATATGTTGTGTTTGCATTGGCTTATGTTGGGTTTGTTAGCTTTTGTTGTGTCTGTTAGCATGTGTTTTGTTTGTGTTAGCTTATGTTGGGTTTGTTAGCTTGTGTTGTGTTAGTTTATGTTGGGTTTGTTAGCTTGTGTTATGTTAGCTTATGTCGGATTTGTTAGCTTGTGTTGTGTTTGTTAGCATTGTGTTTGTGTTAGTTTGTGTTGTGTCTGTTAGCATTGTGTTTGTGTTAGCTTATGTTGTGTTTGCGTTAGCTTATGTTGGGTTTGTTAGCTTGTGTTGTGTCTGTTAGCTTTGTGTTAGCTTGTGTTGTGTTTGCTTTACTTTAATTTTAAGGCATTTAGCAGATGCTCTTAACCAGATGCGAGATTGACCTGCTGCAGATCATACGTGTTGTTCCGGAGCATCCCACATATAGATGATCATTTTGCGATCTGAAGAATTTGGGGTACACTGTTCGTAGGTATTGACCCCTGCCGACTGATGGCACATAGTGTCAGTGGTGTTCCATCCCTATCAAAACTATTTGGATCTTGTCAAAGCCTCTCAGGTCTTCATATCTGATCTTTTTTCTACATCAAACACATCAACAAGAACTGACTGTTTTCTTACCATCAAATACAGTACATCTGGTGCTTCATAAGTGCTGTTGTGGTCTTAAAATGATCAAAACTATACCTGAACAAAACTGATTTATATTAATAAACTCTTATTAGCATAAAAGTGCTGATAATAGAGTCTGTTTGATTGAATATTGGTCAGCATTCTCAGGATCACATCTGTTGCCCCCAATGACATGGTGGGCCAAGCAATTACTTCTTCACCCTCTAGCTTTGCCTCTGGATGTATGAGCACTTTAAAGTGAAGGAAAACAGGCTATGAATGTGTTTATTAAATATGATGAGAGTTTAAATTTGAAATGCAAATGAATTTCGGTGAGTCAGATATATCTAAGCTGTGAAAATGTGCTGACAGATTTCTCTGTTTATTGCTTTGAGAGGACATGCCATATGCTGGTTCCCCATTTATTCGTTTATTAAAGCATTCACTCACTGGCTTGGCACAGTTCACTAGTGTGTATCCACCCATAACCCCCCATTCTCCCAGCTCTAGTCCAGGAAGGATCACTCCCTGTTTCCATCCCACTGGGTATGGATATCAACTCAGCATATCTAATTAAACAGCAACTCATCTAACTCGCACTCTCATCCACTCTCTCTCTCTCTCTTTGATTTATAATCAGGCACTGTTCCCCCTCCTTCTCCACAGACATGTGCATATCTTTGAAGATGTTCACTGTATTCAAAAATAATCTTTGTCCACTCTAACAGCATTTTTTGAAAAATCTCTCCATCCACACAAGACTACACATAGGCCAATTGATCCTTTGGGTGATTAATTGGATTGATTACTGTCTCTTTTGTTAATCAGCATGTACTCAAATGCAAATATACTTTATGCAAATATTTGATGTGATGTATGAATAATATATACACTACTCACTAAAAGAAAACAGTAAACACACAGTAGGACATTTCCAGGCACATCTGCAGACCAGCTTGTCAATGTACTTTCATCTGATTTGTTCAACAGTATATATTGGCATTGGGGTTGGCCAGTCAATCACTACACAAGCTTTTGAAAACATGAGGAAGAACCTCATCCACCAGCCAGGGTAATGTGGGGGTTCCCAACAGCATTCGTCTTTCCATAGGGGCAGCTCCCACTAGCATTCGTCTTTCCATCGGAGGGGTTACCAACACCATTTGTCTTTCCTTTGGAGGGGTTCCTTATGGCATTTGTCTTTCCATCTGAGTGGTGGCCAGTTGTGTTTGGCTTTCAATTAGAGGCATTCCCAGTGGGGGTGGGTGGGGGAATCGTACCAACATTCATCATTCCAGAGTGTATTCCTGTCTTCATTTGTCATTCCATAAGGAAGTTATTAGTGACTGAGATTTCCAGAATGTACAGTCAGTCTGCCCTTGGCAGTTGGGGCTTAGATGTCTTGCCCAAGGACATTTCAGCTGTTTCTCATCAGTTGAAGGAATCAAATTGGCCACTATTCCGTTCCAAACCCGCTTCTCCAACACTTAGGTCACGATTGCCCTATTCCAGTCCAAAAGGGGGCAATAATATCTCACCCAAGAGGAACACTTCAGACTCAATGATTTGTTCATTCACTCATTATGTGCTCGCTCACTCACATACTCATCACAGCACTCACTCATTAATTTACTCACTCATTACCACCCTCTTAAATTTTCATTTGTATTTCATTCACCACTTCAGGCTACCCTGAGACACAAGTGGACATCTCGGTGACCGTCACTGCGGGGAATTGCTACTAAGAATGTTGCCCCTTACTGAGAAGAGATCCCAAATGAAGTGGCCTCATGCAAAATCTCTGATAAACATTCCAGCCCACGCACTCTCATCCTCGGAGACCACAACACACAGCACCAAATGCTGAGTGTTTTGTGCACAAAGCCACAGCCTGAGTGGGGGTCCAGCACAGAAAGGCCACTTCCTGTCTACACCAGCATTCAGATCACTTTCTGGAAATAATGTTAGACTATTTAAAGTGAGCTGTATGTCTAGCTAGCTGTGTGTGTCATTGTAGTGATCAAGATGAGCTTAGACATAAGTATAAATAATGTAAACCCTAAGCAAATTTGCATATGTTATTATTATGCATCAGCCTATTGAGTTTGTAAAGCCTTGGTATAGGCTAGAGGTCTGCATTCCCATAGGACTCTTTCAAGACTTACAGGACCCACAACAATACAAAATCCCCTGGTATGGGCAGTAAACAACTCCAGTGCATGCAAGAGCAGGACATCATAGCTCAAAAAAGTCTGATGTAGGAAGTAACACAAGCTAGAATTTGGAAAAAAACTGAAGGTTCTGGAGCTGTGGACATACCAGGATAATAGACAATTCTGGACCAAATACAGTCCAAATAATGCACTTATGTGTATGGCAAAGATGAGCATATTTTGGGCCCAAAACTGACCCATCTACAAACCGGATTCCAAAAAAGTTGGGACGCTATACAAATTGTGAATAAAAATTGAATGCAATGATGTGGAGATGGCAAATGTCAATATTTTAGATAGATAGATAGATAGATAGATAGATATATACTTTATTAATCCCTTGCGGGAAATTCAGGTCCCAGCACTGCTGGCAGGGCAGCCGTAATAGAACATAGATGACAGATCAAAAGTTTAATCTGAGTAAATGTAACATTTTAAAGGAGAAATATGTTGATTCAAAATTTCACAGTGTCA